>JOMC01000049.1:71420-318074 GCA_000812125.1 Aspergillus ustus | reverse complement strand
TTTTTTTTGGGGAGGGGGGGGGGGGGGGGGGGGTGCTCTTCACCATCGGTGGGGTCCGTAGATGGAATGATTGATTGATTCACTCAAGCAATTTTCCAGACGGCCAGGAGCTGCATCTTATGGATGGTGTGTGAGGAATGAGTTGGGGGTGTAGTCTCCCGTTTGATATCCCTTCAAAAGCTCTACAGAAGGGGGTGGGGGAGATACGTGGTTGTCCCAGCTGCGGTGCGGTATACATACAACAAACGCTTGATGCAGGTTTTTAGCTATGCATAGAGCATAGATGGAATGCAGTACTGTATGTCCAAAGGAGCGCCAGTATAACACTGCATATCTATCGCTGGATGCATGATGGACCCCATCCCTGTATGTACATGTACTGCATCTTGCCGTCATTTATTGGACCATCCATCCCAGTCGGTAAATCGCATCGCTTTCCATCCATCGATTTGGGTGAGGTGAGCAGAAGTCGCTCGCTCGCTCGCTCCGGGATAAAAGCAATCGATCACCATCCTATGAAGAAGCAGACGACAACCAGCAGGCTTGAGTTGACCCACAATCGCTGCCCTTTTGTATCGCCTAGGCAGGGTGTCATACATACATACATGCGCTGTACATACTGAAGCCACGAGAGTCTCATATTCAGGTTTTGGAGCGTGAGCGTCACTAGGGGACGTAGTTGGTAAGAGATTGTATCTCGCGAAGAAAGCCGAGATGTAACCTTTATCTCCCATCCCGCAGCAGCCCCGGCATCTCCGCGCTTCTGTCCAGCTGTTAGATGGAAATAGGGCAGGAATAGGAATGCGGGACGGCAGGTGATTAATGGATTGATTTAACTGGCGATTCTTGGTTCAACGAGATGAGTACTATCCCTTCAAACAGCGCAGGCAAGCCATGACAATGTACAGAGACAGAGACAGACACCCCTCCCGAGGACGCACGAGAATATACGCTGATATGTAGATAGATAGATTCATATTCATATTCAAGCCCGCTCTCTCTCTCTCTTAGCCTAGTCTAGCTATCATTGTAGAAGACATCCATTCCCTCTCTAACCATGCACAACCTGCCCAACGTGGTACTCGACTTCAATCTTCTTGTCCGCGCCAACGTTGAACCGGCCCTGTCCGACGAACACGCGGTTCTCGAGGTCCTTGTAGCGCTCGTGGCCGGTCTGGATATTTTAGATCAAGCATTAGTATTTGCCCTTTCTGTAGAATACGCGATGCCATGGTATCATCCCCTTGATCTTGGAGGGGATTGATTGGATAGGCTTACCTCGAAGGTAACGTGGATGACTGCGCGAAACTATTAGCAAAATCCATTCAAGTGAAAATGAGACCAAGAGTAGGGGTAGGTGAATATTAACTGAAAACGTACAAGAATTTCCCCAGGGCGATGAGCCCTCGGCGGCCGTGCTTGTGAAGACGGCGGTCTCGGCGTCAGTCAGGGTGACGATTCCAGTGTAGTTGAGGTAGATGACCTGTTGAAGATAAGATTAGATTAATATTGGGTTGGCTTTCTTCTTTGCCGAAGACCTTCACTCTAGGAGTCGAAAGGAAAACCAAGAAGAAGCCTAAGAAGAGGAGGAGGAAGAGGTGAATAAACATACTGCCTCGTCCTTAGTCCTATCGCCACACAACACCATGCACCGGTTAGCATACGGTACGAACAAACCCAGATCTAGCTGCTAGCAAGAAGGTATAGAATTAAGACGTACTTGATAACACCATGCGCATTCAACCGCAACCGACCACCGTCCGCATCAGCGTGGATATAGTCGTTTCCGACGCCGACGAACTCGGCGTCGATGGGGAGATCGAAGCCCTCGGCGCTCTGGAAGGATCCGCCGAGCATGGGCTGGCAAGGGAATCATACATCCATCCTGTTAGATTTCCATCGATACGGTTTGATGGTTTCTTGTACTAAGTGGGTGGGTGAGTGAGTGAGGTGCGGATTGGACTTACCACGACCTGCAGCGGGTTTGAGCGGGCGGCGCTTCCTGGATTTCGATATGTTGAGCGCGTGTTCTCCTGATATGTTCATCAAGATTGGATGGGTATCTATAAATACTACTAACCGATTGCGATGGGGGCGCCGATCGAGACCTATGTCGAGTGTGAGTCAGTGGTTCCATTCCAATTGTTAATGGAGGTGATGAACTAGCTAGCAGACCTTGAAGGTGAAGGCGGGCTTAGCACCTGGGTATCCAGCCATGATGGAATATGATATTGAATTGATTGGATGGTACTAGTACGGTAGTTTGATTGAAATAGATTGAGAGGTCGGTGCAGGAGGCTTTTGGCGAGGAGAGGAGAGGAGAGGGACTGTATTTATCAGCGGTTGAGCCCCGCACTGCACTGCACTGGAGAGGGGCCAACCACCATACTGTACATGTCCCGACGGCCGACCGAAGCCAAAGCCAGGGACAGTCCTCGTCCCTTGATGATGACGATATCTTCTTACCATTACACGCTATATTATCCAGGTAGCTCAGCTGAATGTCAGCACGAGCTGAAGAATCCCTCGATTGCGGGGGAGGTGCGTTGAGCTGAGGCCGTTGAGCACGAGCTCGGCATTTCTTCGGTGTCCGGCGCCGGATATTCTGGATGCGATTCCATCCCGATACTTTTCTACAATGATGAAGCTTTCTATCTATTCCCGTCATGAACGAATACCGAAGCTTTCCGACGTCCAACTTTACATGTATAACACTCTACAAGCTCTTGTTGAGAGAGTCTGCTCTGCTCGCTCACAAGGAAGCGCCTCGACTCCCACTTGGCACTCTTCGAGGATGATGGTTAGGCGGGACATCACGACATCATGGTGCCTATCGGATTGAGGGCGCCTTGTTGGGTGAAATATCCTGGCGAGCAGAAAGCAGGCGATGATTATCCTACTCTTTAACAACCTCAGTCGGACGAAGGGATATGATTCAACCTTCCAGACCATCGTTGATGGCTGCCCTACCAACTTGTCAATGGCGCCAAATCCCGGCAGTGTATATGTGTATACTCTCAGTTGCCAGTGGTTGGCAGATAAAGAGGCAGGTCATTCGGCCCAGGACTTTTGGCTTCTACGGACCCGACGCCGCCGAAGCCGGCCATCCGATGCAAGTCTCCATGTCTCCAAGCAGACGCATCGCTCAGGTCTGATAATATTCCAAGCTAGCTACCTCATGGGGCGACGAGACGAACAGGTCGTGTTCAAGACCTTCTGGAGTTGATCACATCAAGCACTGGGCGCTGCGCTATGGCATCGTGCACCGGCCGGCATTGGATCTTATCGATCGACCCGAGCGATCCCCTGCAAATCATCCTAAACCCGATCGGGACGAGCGACGAAACACCTGGAAATAGAAGAGTCGAAGACCAGACCAGACACGACACGAAAAATAATAAGATTCAAAGTTCCCGTGCCAAAAATGAGGCTTGATCACGACTCGTCATATCGCCTTCCCGCAAGGTCCTCCTCCGATCAGCTGTTTCCCAACCAGTGAGCGATCAGCAGACTCTGCCGTTGGGCGAACCATCGCAGGGGATGTCGCACGTGGCGCCTGTGCGAGGAAGGACAGGCCGGGGGCGTTTCAACAGAGTGTCAACATAGTGGGGGAGAAATCGGTCACGACAGAAGCAGTATGTACTCGCCTGATCGCAGAATAATACCAGTTGCTGCTCAGGGAAGAGATATAAAGCAAAGCGGAAGAAGCAGCCTGCTCGTCTCCAGCGGGTGTTCGTTCTCCCTGGGCTGAACGAACGGACGCTTAACCTGATCGGGCGACTGACCGGCTGGTGACGTAGCGAGTCCGCCTTTTTTCTTCCGCCGCCCGTTTGGAACGTTGACCAACAACGCGACACCTTGCCTCCAACGCTCTCTGTCTCTGCTTTCGCGCTGAATGCTTGATTCTCTTTGATTTGCATCTCCTCCTGCCCAGTCGACGGTGCTCTCCGCTCGACACAGCGGCACCGATGATCCCAAATCGCCTCCTCCCGTTGCTCTGCGGTCTGGGCATTGCTGCCTGCGCGTCGGCCATCCCGTTCACAGAGCAAGTCTCGGAACAACAGATCCTCGGAGAAGACGTCACATCGGTAACACAGCCGTCAGGGCACCTCTCCGGACGATTTCTTCACATCACAGGTACCTATCCACATTCACCCCCTTTCTGGACGCAGAATCCAGCTCATCCGCCACCCAAGACTTCCATCTAGATACACACTACAAGCCCGGCACGTCGGTCGAGCGAGTATGCCACCGCGATAAAGGCACAGCGGGCCCGCTCGGAGCCCAGGGCACGGAATGCGACGCGCCACAGGCGCTCATAGACGAGACATTCCGATGGATAGAAGCAAACCTGAAGGGGAAGATCGATTTCGTGCTATGGACGGGCGACTCGGCGCGGCACGACAACGACGAGCGGATTCCGCGCACGGCCGACGAGATCATCGACTTGAACGAGGTACTGGCGACCAAGTTCATCGATATCTTTGAAGACAAGGCGACGCCGCGCGGCCTCTCGATCCCGATCATCCCGACGATCGGGAATAACGATATCATGCCGCATAACATCTTCAAGGAAGGCCCGAATCGGTGGACACGGCGGTTCACCGAGGTCTGGGCGCGGTTTATCCCGGAGCACCAGCGGCACACGTTCGAAGAAGGCGGGTGGTTCCTCGCGGAGGTCATCCCCAACAAGCTTGCGGCGATCAGCCTGAACACAATGTACTTTTACGAGTCGAATTCGGCCGTCGACGGGTGCGCGGCGAAATCGGAACCTGGGTACGAGCACATGGAGTGGCTGCGCATCCAGCTCGAGCTGCTGCGCGGGCGCAAGATGAAAGCCATCCTCATCGGCCATGTACCCCCTGCGCGCGCGGGGAGCAAGCGGAACTGGGACGAGAGCTGCTGGCAGAAATACACCCTGTTCCTGAACCGGTTCCGCGACGTCGTGGTAGGCAGCGTGTACGGACACATGAACATCGACCATTTCATGCTGCAGGACAGCCACGACGTGGACATTCTCGCGGCCGCGAGTGAGAACTCGTCGCACGACCCGGACTTCGCCGTGCAGTCGCGCTCGACATATCTAACAAGCTTGCGAGAGAACTGGGCGGATATGCCGTCTCCGCCGGCTGAGATGTCGTCTTTCGAGAGCTGGGCCGCGGTGCCCGAAGTCGAAGTCGGCGCCGCGAGCGAGGCGCTGGGGAAGAAGGCGCGGCGGTTCCTGCAGAAGATCGGCGGGCCCTGGGCCGAGCGGTACAGCGTCTCCTTGGTCTCTCCAAGCGTGGTACCGAACTACTTCCCTACCCTCCGGGTAATCGAGTACAACACGACGGGCCTTGAGGGGGTGACGCTGTGGTCCGACGCGCCGTACTCGGACGACTCCATCGAATCTGTAATACTTGAGGACGACACCGACACTGACACCAACACGGATGAGCTGGACGAGCTCGACGAGGAGATCGCGAAAAAGAAACACGGCAAGAAAGGAAAGAAGAACAAGGGCAACAAAAAGAAAAAGAAGCCTAACTTCAAAGTCCCCGAGCACCCCTCACCAACCGCGCCTCCAGGCCCCGCATACTCGGAGCAGACAATGACATGGCTAAGCTACGCGCAGTACTTTGCTAATCTCACACTACTCTACGGCGATTCATCCGAGCACTCTCAATCTCAACCCTCCACTTCTAGAGAGAATACAGATTCGACTAGTCTAAAAGACCTGTACACGATCGAATACGATACCCGCACGGACAAGACCTACAAGATGAAAGACCTCACCGTGCGCAGCTACTTTGAGCTCGCGAAGCGCATTGCGAAGAAGAATCCGCGGAAGAGCGATGCAATCTTAGAAGAGGCGAGCGAGTCCTCTTCCGACAACAACGAGGAGGACGAAACCGATTCTCTCGCCAACGACAAGAAAAACAGAAACAAGAAGAAACACCGGAATCGCGTGTGGCGCACGTTCCTGGAGCGTGCGTTTGTTGGTTATCTGTCTGACGACGAGCTGGATGATATTATTCAGAGAGAGAGAGAGTAGAGTAGAACGAACAACTCGAGGCGACTCAATCCGACTTGACTTGACTTTACTTGACTGATGCTGAGTGCACATGCTTTTTTTTATTCAGCTATTCAGTGCCACTTGCATGATTCCCCCCCTCCCCCTCCCCCCATTTCGATTTCCTCTTCCACCTTCTGGGTTGTTGTTTAGCGTTTGGATACAGATTCAGTGCATACCATACTACATTACACTACACTACACTCACCACCTACCTACTTACATTATTTATTCATTCTATACTTGGTTGGCTACAGTATAGCTAGCTATACTACGTCACATTGCATTACACTACATCCGATCTGCACTAATCTATACAATATAATATATGACATGATATGATATTCGGCGATGATTCTCTGCATACTTGTATATATTCATCCATTCATAAATCACAGCCTCGCATGAGGCGAGATGGCATGAGATGAGATCAAAGCCAGACCCGCCACAGCCTTTCCTCCACATCTATCTATACTATATTATACTATACTCTACTGTCCAAGTCTAAGTCTAAGCCTCCATCTTCTCCTTCTCGTTCTCACGACCCTTCTCTCCATCTCGAACTCCAACTCCATACTCCCCACCTCTACCAGGAGTAAGCGTCCCCGCCTCAATCTCCGACTCCGTCAACACCCTATTGACATCGGTATCCCCATCCTCAATCCTAACCTCAACCCTCCGAATCCTCAAAAACGGAACGAGGGCCAGATTCACCCCCGCAATGGCGACAAGCATCCAGAACGCGGCGCGGTAGCCGGCTAGACCGGTATCATCGCCACTGCTCGATGCTGTTGAAGCAGTGTTCGCACGCTTCCGCCCCGCGTAGTACACCGCCGTCGAGATGCTCAGCACGATGTTACTGAGGAGCTTGTTCACGGCGCTGAGGATCCCGCCTGCGAGGGATTGTTGGTGCCGCGGGAGGGAGGACATTACGTAGCTCTGCGATATATTACATTAGCTTCCCCGATTTCCCAAGCACGAAAAAAAAAAATAAAAAATAAAAAATACACAAAAGAGAAAAGAGAAAAGAGGAGGGTATCCTACATTCGCAACATTAAACTGCAAATCAGCCCCAAGGACCGCAAGGAGCAAACTCGGAAACACAAACGCCCAATAATAGAAGCGAATCGGCTGGATCATCGCAAGGAGGATAAACGAGACGAGGTAGGCGAGTGCGCCGACGGCCATGAGGGCGCGGTGCGAGACGCGGTGCAGGATGAGGCTGCAGACGAAGTTGACGAGTAGGCCGTTGATGTTCTGCGGCAGGAGGTAGATTGCGATCCAGAGGGCGCTTAGACCCTGGCTGCGTTGGAGGTATAGGCATAGCCAGAAGGAGGACGCGGTGAAGGCGGCGTTGCCGGTTGCGAGGAGGGTTATTACCTATAAGTTTCCATCACATTGTGAGTATTTGTGTTAGGAGGTGGGTGGGCAGGTATAAATAAGGTGAGGTAGGCGAGTGGCATACGAGGGAGAAATTGCGGTCCTTCCAGATGTGCAGCGGCATCAGCGGGAACTTGTAGATGGATTGCCAGAGGATGAAGACGGCGAGGAGGATTGCGCCAGCGAGTATCAGCACGATCACGTAGGGGGTTGCCCAGCCTTGCGGGGCCGTTCCGGTGAGTCTGTACAGAGATATACTTGCGTTAGCATAGCCAGACTATGGGAAACCGTAGCCCGGACAGCGGCATCATTTCCTTGATGAAGGAAGAGACAACGAGAAAGCAAATGCAAAGGGGAGGAGATAGAGAGACGTACGTCAACCCAGCGGACAGCGCTGATACCCCAGCTGTGACGAGCACCGCACCGATGAGATCGAATCGCCTCAGCACCTCCCACCCGCTAACCCTACCTCCTGGCACAGCTGCTCCTGCTGCTTCTGATGGTGTATCTCCACCACTCCCCGTCCCCGAACCACCAGCACAAACACCATCACCATCACCATCACCATCCGGAAAAACAACCTCATCCTTGGGAACAGTCCACACAACAAGCCCCCCAAAGCCTGCAGTCAGGACACAAAACACCCAAAAGCACACCCTCCACCCTCCTGTCCCACCTCCATCCGCATCTCTCCCACCCAGCACACTAACCCCCCTCATAATCTCAAGAACAACACCCGCAATAAACGTCCCGATGACAAATCCCAACGGATTCCCAGCCGAGAAGCACGCAAACGCGCGGTTCCGCCGGCGGCCCGGCTCGCTGTATACGGCGCCCAGCTGTCCGACCGCGGGTGTCACGGCCGCGGCGCTGAAGAGGCCCATTAGCGCTGTGAAGATGATGAGTGTCACCCCGTCGGGGGCGAAGCCGCAGGCGAGGGTTGCGAGGGTTGTGAGAGCCATTGCGGTTATTGCGAGGGGTTTGCGGCCGAGGAGGTCGGAGAGCGTTCCTAGCGGGAGGACGAAGGCGCCGTTTGTGAGTCTGCACTTGATATGTCAGTATAATCCTCCCGTTGTGTGTTCTGTGGCTTGTGGCTTGTTGGGGTTGTGCACGCACAAAGCAGCACTCGTAATCCAGACGACCTGGTCATCCATCTTCAGATCGCGGCCGATGATGTCGGTCATGACGGTGGCCATGCCGGAGAAAATGGTGGACTGCGCAAAGGCGAAGGTGACGGTGAGGACGAAGAGGCATTCTGTGAGTGTGTTAGGGAAGTATTTTGATGGCATTTCTTTTTCTTCTTCTTCCTCTGGAAGGAGATTGTCGTAGATTAGGTAGTACCTGGGTATGTAGAAAGTAGTCGGTTAAGTAGATTATATATTATCAAGTCGGGTACAGAGTATATGGTCTGAACTTCCAACTGGATGTCGAGGCCGACACGGGTGATTCACGTTCTCTCTTTCTCTGCATGCAGTGAGATCATGCATGCAATGCATGGAACTGGACTGGATCAGATCACGTTCTTGATAGCTGTTGGGTTCGCTCCCTTGCAGGGTCAGCACGAGGGGAAGAAGTTGACGTCCATATCCATTCTCCGTGTATCGAAGTGTTGGCATCCAGCAGAGTGGAGTGTACAAGCAAAGAGAGGTCTCTGTAGAGCTACAGCAGGGTGATCTTTTGCAACACCTCGCCTTCATTCGAGAGAAGCAGAGAGACACAAAGCAGGAAAGAATACTTGATTTTTACGGAGTACACGTATAGATGTCTCAGAACGACCCCGTGGAACACCGAGTCTGACATGCAAGGGGCCGAACTATTGCCTACAACTATATCCCGCCTCCAGCTTGTAAGAGCGAAGATGTTATACGCTGACTAGCGGTCTATATTAGCGGTGAAAACTTTTTTTTCATTGTAGGGATGGACCGGGTGATCTGGAGTGGCTGTTATCCAAGCCCCGGTGTAGCTGTTCATCGATTGGCCGAGAGCATTATCCCGATGTGTATTGATTATTGCATGTCTATATATTATGTGTATGTAAATGACTGTTTCATCTCGTGCCGTAGATTAAGCGTGATTTTAGGGTTCGTGATTCAATGCCGTGGTTGGACCGACCACATCGCCAGGCACTGACCAACGGTTCAAGGTTGAAGTTAGAGCTCCTTCTTGAGGTTGTGCTCCGGCTTATGTGTCGTCTCGTAATCAACATGGACATACGCGCGCTCTACATCCGGCAGAGACTCGAGTTTCATCTGCAATTCCTCTGCGACATCGTGGGTCGCGCGCAGCGATTCCTCGGGGTCCATGACGATGTCGACCTCGACAACGAGTCGAGGCCCCGATGTGTACGCGCGCACGGTGTCGATTGCTGTGATGAGAGGGGAATGGGTCATTGCTACTCCTTGTTAGTATACTGGATGGTACATTACGAGATACCTTATAAGGGGGGAGCGTACAGATATATGTAATAAGCTGCTGCATCTTCGTATCAGCGGTAACGCCGACGAGGAGCTGGAACTCGCGATATGCCGTATGCAGCCAGAGACAACTGATCAACGTCGAGAGGATAATCGCACCCATCGGATCGATCCACCAGCGCAGCTTACTACCTCCGACAGAGGTGAGGATACCGAAGCCGTTGATGAGCAGATCGTTGCGGTGGTCTTCCCACAGGATCCGAATCTGCGAGACCTGGTTGCGCAGCGCGAAGCAGTACAGAAACAGCGCGAGCTTCGTGCAAAAGGCCACCGCCACGGCAATAACTGAGGGGAGGTGGAAGTCGCCCGTTGGCGAGTCGGAGCCAGAGACGAGATCGCGGATCGAGAAGGCGATGAGCAGCACCGAGACGGCGATCATCAGGAAGCAAAAGGAGATATTCCCCGCCGTTTCAATGCGGGCTTTTCCAGCCGGGAACTTGCGCGGATCGACGCGGTTGACGGTCTTGTTGCACAAGAGTAGGGTGAGGTTCGAGAGCGGGTCAAAGACCGAGTCGGCCATGGTGGTGAAGAGCGAAAGCGACGAGGACGCAATGGCACCGTACAGCTGCAGGATCGACAGACAGATGTTTGCCGCGAAGCTCCCGTAGATCGCAATCTTGTACTTCAGCTGGTTGTTGGTGTTCAGCTCGCGCGCGTCTCGTCGGTGCTCCTCGACGGGCTTCAGCATCCGCTCGATGTTCTCGTTCTGCTCGTGGTAGAACCCTTGCAACTGCCTTCTGGATGTAGAGCTGGCGAATTTGCGAAGAGCGAGTGATTCCACGCTGGTCGACGCTGTCGCGCGGGCGACCATCCGTGAAATCGTATGCCGCTTTCGGGACGTGTTGGCTTGCGGGTGCAGGGCGTGGATCTCCTCGGCGGATTTCAGCTTCGAGGCGAGCTGGTATGGGTCGTTCTCCTCGGTGTATCGCGGCGGTGCCTGGCCTTCTTCATCGTAGGAGGTGGCGCGGTGCGTTGTCACTGCATCTTCGTGGGCGAGGGCAGTTGTGGTGCCTTCGGTGAGGGAATGGTCGCGGCCGGACTGGAAGGGGTGAGGGTGGTGGGAGGGGCTGTGGCGGAAATGGCTGTCTTCCATTTTGATATATGCTGGGACCAGACCTCCGGGAAGCTTCTTGGAAAGTTGGTAGACTTTGATTCAGGAACAGGAGGGAGGAAAGCCTGAGTGACTCTCCGGTGAGACCGCGACTTTTTTGACCAGGATCTCTCACGTGAACGGCCGGATCTCACTGCGGGGCGGAGTTGGACCCTTGGCAGACCCTTGGCAGGAACAGGGATCTTTTAGTTCTCCGCGGAAGAAGACTATCAAATCAAGAAGAAAAGACAATTCAGGATAAGGTTATTGTTATTGTTATTAGCATTGTATATCCACAAGTCCAAGCATCATACAACATGAACCTCCTATCTATAAAACACCAGCCAGCACTCAACTGCTGGAAAACAAATGCCAGCCCCAATCAAGGGGATAGATAAATATTATTATATTCCGTGATTCGACTGGACCAAATCGATTGATGTACATCCAGCTCGTCTACTAGTTAGTTGGTTCGTGATTCGTGCGCGGTTGCAAGGAATAGCCAGGCGCCGGGCAAAATCGTCGACGGATATCGTGGGTCGTCATGTATATGTATACGTTTGGCATCAGAACCACATGATTCCGGCGACGAGGCCGATCACAATGGCCATTGAGCTCCCGCGCATGTTTTCCGAGCCCTGTCTGAGTGCGGAATCCGTCGACTGCCCAGCAGTCGACACGGGTTGATTATATGGGGGTGTATGTAGCGGAACCTTCTCTGGCTGAGCAGAGCCGTTCAATGGGGTTTCTTTCGTGTGTGGTCGAGCACCATCCGAAAGAGTCTTCTCGTCATTCGTTGCAGGTGCAGGCTCGTGTATTAAGGATTGACTATGTTGCGTGGTAGATCGCGACAAGCTCTCCAGGTATTGCCCTCCAGTATGACAGACCTGCTGCCACGTCTCGTGCAAAAGCGTCGACAATCGAAGCAATAACGAGCTCTCGGCCGATTCGGCCAGATCCTCACTCTCCGATTGACCGTTCTCCCGAGAACTCAAGGGCACAGCGGTGGCCGGCTTGACGACAGTCAGCGCAGGCTGCGTAGACGCCATGTCAAGCACGCCATCCTGAACCGTCTGCTGATCGTCCCACCGCTTGATGACAAACTCCTTAAAAGCGGTCACCCCTCGCGTGAGGCTTGACGGTTCGCGAGTCGCAGTATACGTGACAGCATTGTCTCCCGGTTCGGTTCCGGCTTCGAATAGCGAGCGCCGCGGCGGCGTGCCCAGCACAGACTGGTGCGGCGGCACATCGCGCTCGATACATGACGAGTAAAAGTCGCCGAGCAGCCATGGCTTGCACAAACTGCTGCCGCTGGTCATTCGCTGCCGCGACCGGGTATCGATAGAGACATTCCTGAGGAGAGACGAAGAATCTGCAGAATGCGGGTTAGCGAGTTCCCACGCGTATGACCCAATGCAAGGAGAGGGAGTAGCAAGTAGATCAATCACATTGCGACCTCGAGCACAGCACATACATCGACTATATCCGTCATAGCGGGGAAGAGCGAGGCCAAGATACGCCAAGTGCACGCTGTAAAAATCCCACTCCTTCGCGAGCGTCGGCACAAGACTGAAGAGGGAGAACAGAACCAGGGCGAGAAACGGGAGCGTGCCGGGCTTTTGCAGGCCCGACCGCATGATCCTCATTCAGCTCGGCGCGGCGTAGCGCAGCTCAGCTCAGAAGCTCCTGCTAGCTAGCTACCGGGGCCTCAATTCGCGGAGGACGAGACGCGACGGCGGTGACGGCGGCAGCAGCCGGTGGATTTTCTTCTCGAGATAGCTTGGGCGGGAGCTTCCAGAAGCTGCACCTTCATTGCCGGAAACGCGACAGCTCAACGGAGAAAACAAGCGCTGTACCGTGGGTTGTAGCGGAAAAGTGAGTGCAATTGTCGAGACCCCTTATGCCTGGATTCTTCTTTTTGAGATTTCCTTTCCCGCCCGAGTCTTGTTTTCTGCCAATTATGATTCCAACCCCTCAAACGTCTTTTTTGTCCTTTCCGCAGTCGAATCGAGGCGCGAATTATTGGCAATAGTAAGGAACTCAAGTCGGCTTAGCGAGAGCGAAATCGGTCCGCCGGTCGGGTCGGTGTTCGATTGGGTCGATCAGTCGGTCGGTCGGTCGGTGAGTGAGGAGACAAGAAGCGCAGCGCAACGGGACCCAAAAAAAATAACAGGACGCAGATACCCCGGCAACAAGCTGATGTGATGCAGACTTGCAGTTGAAGTGCAGTTTAAGGTAGTGGGGAGGAGTAGGCAGGGCAGAAGCGATCGATGCAGGGAATCAACGATAGATATGAGTGGCTTGAACTGAACCGAATCGATGCTGCCTATCGGCGCGCGTATCCTCGATTCCTGCTTTTTTTATCCCCAAAACCCTGGAGGAGGAGGGGGGTGTGGAGTTGAGTTGCAGAAATTGCCTG
Organism: Aspergillus ustus; assembly: GCA_000812125.1. NCBI lineage: Eukaryota > Fungi > Ascomycota > Eurotiomycetes > Eurotiales > Aspergillaceae > Aspergillus > Aspergillus ustus. The sequence continues at coordinate 304,659 of JOMC01000049.1, read as the reverse complement.
GATGACGTACTCCGGAGTATAATAGGACACCACCAGCAGAATCTTGAGGTGCAACTTTCAATGAGCTTGCAATAAAAATGCAACCGGACGATAAGCTGGCTGGTCGTGCAGGAAGCCAAGGGAAAAATGACGAATCACCACGACGTCAAGGGGGGCTATTGGCTGAGAGAGCTTGGAGAAAATCAGCAAATGCGGCGGCACGGCGGTTGGCTGAGCTTGAGTCTTCTTCCAATTGCGATTTGCGACTGCTTTTTCCCCAGACGGATCTTCTGCAGCCTGACTTTTAAGGCTGTAAGGCTGAAGGTTATTGTTGCCTGAGGCATGCAAGTCTCATTGCATCGACCAAGAGACGGAACCGCCGATTTGGAATTGGAAAAGAGGAGATAGGCAAAGGAAGACTAGTTATCTTTCTAAATAGATACAAAGAAGTGAAACTGACACCGCCGGCCCGGCAATGCTCGTTTAGACAACCGGAGCGGTAGGACCACCAGAAGAATAGTGTGGAAGTATGAGCGATATTGACCCAGACACCAAGGTATGATATCACTTCAACTGACGAAAAAAAATTGAAAAAGAAAAAAGAAAAAAAAAAATGACAAGAAGCAGCCAGACGCCTAGCGGAGCGACGAATGGAACTAATAAACATGGCCTGTGGTACCAAAAATCACTGTCGCATATATCCGTTGATCCGTAAAAATGTACATCAATATAGTCGTGAAATCAGTAAACTATCGTGCCGGGTATCAAATAGGGTTGATCATTGTGGGATCGGGCACAGCAGCCGGCGAATAGGTTGTCTTCGTCGTTGTCATCGTCGCCTTGGGCGTCCTCGGCGAAGCCGCCGGCATAGGTGTCGTCGCAGCTGTCCGCGGCGAGGCAGTCTTCCTTGCAGTCGGGGTTCTCCCGCCCTCACTCCTTGAGCTCTCTGCCTTCGGCGTGATACTGCGCGTCGTCGTGCTGCCTCCGTGGGAACTCTTCTTCGCGCCGCGCTTCACCATCTTCCCCAGTAATCCAACAATCTCAGCTGCGTCCTCGAAGCTCTCGTCGTCCATTCCTTCTTGGGCATTGTAGACGTCCGCGATGGCTTGCTTTGCGAGTTTGCGGCTGGCGTTGGCATCCTGCAGGCAGTCGTAGACGTACGCTGCGTACTCGAGCTTAATTGAGAGTCGCAGAGGGTGGGATCCCGGGAGGAAGCGCTCGGCGAGTAAGGCGGCGTGGTTGAAGCAGGCTGTCGCAGTGGGAGTGTAGTCGATGGCCGGAAGGAGGAATGAGGAGAGTGGGCGTGGTGGTTGGACGGGTGCGAGGCCAGGAGGGGCTTGCGTTACGGTTGCCTTTGCTCGGGGCGTTTCTTGTGAGCTGCCCGGTGGCCGGGGGAAGACTGTGAGAACTTCATTCTTCCCTCTGAAAGATAGTCGGGAATTCCCGTCTCGAGACGCCGTTTGTTCTGCCTCGGCGGCCTCGTTGGAAATGGTTGCGTTGCTTGATAAGCTGGCGGAGATGCCCGGCGAGTGTATGGCGGGCTGGTTGTGGAAAAGGACGAATATATGGTAGAACGAGGCTCGAAGCTTGTACGCTAGAATCTTCAACTCAACATATCCTTCTACCATTGGAAGAACAAATTCTTCGAGGATTAAAAGCCCCTCGCGCGAGAGCCATATGATCTGATAGTACAGCTGTAGCGACTTTGTTTCGCGTGTAGGGTCTAGCCGCCGTAGTCGGCGCGCGCGGAGCAGTTTGTTGGAGAGCATGACCGATAGGCCGAGGATCTTGTACAGCATTGCCGACAAGAACGGATTCTCCAGGCCTGTTACGGCAGCAAAATTGCCCAAGGCCTTCTGGTCCACTTCAGCTGACGCCATCCAAAAGACCAGTGCCGCTGGATCTATAAGTGGTAGGTAGACGAAATCAGCCTCGAGGGTTATTAATATAACCATGACAACGGGAGAGAAAAGTAGCAGAGCGGAATTGATGGTGTGACAATAAAGCACGAGGGATTGTGATATTTCGCCTGAACTGGGGTGATGGGCCTATAAATGTCTGACCGCAACAATGCAGCCGTTAAGGATATCCGCAGAGCGAACAGACAGCGCCAGACAAAGAAAAAAGAAAAGAGAGCTCACCTTGAACCGCGCGCAAACAGTAGATAAAACAACAGCAGCCTGTTTAGAAATTGGCTAACTTTCCATGCTCGTGTCCGGCGCTTAGAAGCGAATTGAGTCGAGTCTTGGTTGCTTTTGCTTGGAATCAGGGGTAGATGCTGTAGAAACTCCGAGGCGACGAGCACTCAAATCTGCATGCTGTGTACTGCGACTGATCGTTGCGTTCGCGCTTTTTTAAGCTCTTGATTCGGAAACGGACCGAAGCTCCGCAGGTAACGGTTGACAAGCGCCTCCCAAGTGGCGAATTATTGAGAGGAGAGGGTCGGTATGGTACAAGTATATCAAAACAATTGAGCCTCCCAAGAGATACTGCCGAGGAGAAGAACTCTCTACAGTGCAGTGAGAGTCGAAAGACAGGGGGGAGAAAATTGCGAAAATAGCAAAGCAGGAAAAAAAAAGGAAAAAAATAACGTTGTCTTAAAATATATGGTCAGTGCTTTGCAAGTCGTGCCTCGAAAATCGGGTTTAGATGTCCTCGGAATGCAGAGCTCAGTATTCCAGCGCAGGACGGCGAGGGGGCGAGCAAAAGAATCATTAAATCACTGAATGGCACACCGAGGAGCATACAGTCAAAGTGGCGGATTTCGAGGCGGAGATCTTGCGATTGAAGAGTTGGAGAGAGCGTTGATTCATTGTGTGCGACTCGAGGCAGCGAGGCGGAAATAAGTCGCCTGCTTTTGTGGCCAGCAGTGAGCTGGCAGGACAGACAGTGGCTACCCAGCAATGGCAGCAAGCTTAAGATGACTATTATTATCAAGCTTGGGGCAGAAAAGAGTGGCCCCGAGAAAAAGGAAGGATATCAGCCACAATGGATGAAAAGTGGATTCGCGGGTTGTGTTCAGCGTTCACAACGCAAAAGTAGGACAGAAAGAGCGCTGCAAGGGAAAATCCTCAGCTCCGAAGGAATTGCTAGGAATTTCCTTGGCTCTTAGAGGCAGGTTGACCGCGATGCGGTGACGTTGAAGCTCTGTAGATCGAGCGCCGACGCTGTTTGTTAGCCCTGTCGCGATCTCGATCTCGGCTTCTTCTGGCCCAGAGTGAGGCAGGATGGAGGCGTCATAAGAATATCATCGTCATGACAAGAATTACAGACTTGCGAACACTGGCAGTGGCAATGGCAGCCCCTCAGCCATGCCAGGCATGAGACGGGAGCCGGCGGACAACGCATCAACCCTTTAGCTCGATACGTGTCAAAGCCCAACTGCAGGTTTTTGTTAGACCTTGCAGAGGCTAACCAGCCCGACCAGATGCGATAGGACCAGGGCGAGTGGATCTGCTCACTTACGGCTCGAACAGTAACCCCATAGGGAAGCCGTCTGAGCGCCAGAAGAAACCGCACTGCAGGAAGCAGATAATAATCCTCCGGGCAGCGATGAGATCCTGCGCTGTGCCTGACCAGTTCTTCCACGATGGAGGAGGGGCTCAGCGCCCGCGCGCTTCTTTAGCCTCAGAGTTGGCGCCAACCTCGGAGGGCGACTCGGGCGGATTGCAAGAACTGACAGCTGGCAGCCAACTTGCCAGCGTGGCACCGCGGGGATAAACAGCAAATCAGGAGGCTACAATGTTAACTTGACGAATGCGCCATGGATCCCAGGGGGCTGGTCGGCTCTCAAACACGACCAGACGGTGATGACCAGAGGAGGAGCAAAGCGCTCGCTTGACCGCCAATGCGGAGTACATTTTTAGCCCAACACGGGACGGAGCCTCAGCAGCGCCTTCCCATCGATGACGATTATCTCACTGCGCGAGAACCGTTATCGTGACACCGCTTCAGATGCCTCCAGTCATTTCCCTGTTTGACCTCACTAGCCTGTGTTTTCTCGACCTAGTTTCACGATGGTACAGAGTACTGTGGAGGGCTGTCTCCACAGCATTAGCGCCAGGCTTTCGCAGTCAATGAGAAAATATACTTGAGACAGAAGTCGCTTCATGATTTGAATGAAGTTCGTCAATCAACCTTACATACTTCGACTGGGATCTAGCAGCATTGAGATAAACATGTGGAGAACCTGGGAACACGGGACCCATCCATGGTTCAGGGCGGGACACGAACTGTCAAGAGTGGGCAGTCTTGGTCAACTAGGTGGAACGACCCTCATGCGGTTCTGGCGGGTGTGGCTCACGTCCAGGTGAGCCGTGTCCCTGGGTCGCACCACAATGCGTATTAATGGGGCAAGAATTACCATGGTGTACGGCGAGACCGAAAGTGGACGGAAGGAACAGAGGCTGTCCGCAACAGCGAGGTGAATCCCATCTCTATTCATACACTAAACAGGCATTTATGCTTCTATAACTTATACTATCTGTTGTTGGCGAAGTAATGGCGGCGGCATGGTCTCTGGTTCCCGGTTCCCTCCCTGTTGATATACAGACCCGAGTCCCTTCCATCCACCATCTCTGCTCTATGAAGCCACTCAAGCCAGATTCCATCATATTTGTCGTCAAAGCCTCCCTCGACACGCCAAGGCCGCACCACATCCCGCAAATCCCTGTTGGTGCCTCAAGCGCTATTTGCTAGTCTCTGCAATACTCAGGCTCAACATTGTGCGGGAAGATCTTCAGAACTTCTGTGTGAGCGACGTTCGGGGTCTTGTCCAATACTCCTTGATCGTCGAGGACCATGCCGTCAGGGCCGACCGATTCCGTATTTGGATTTTCCTCCATCTACGCAAGTATGCTCGTCCTCGTCGTCAGAGTAAAGACGCAACCACATTCCGTTGTCAACCCCCGAGGAAGGTTCAAGCGGACGAGCGCATTCGGGTTGTGCGCGTTGCAGTATCTCCTCAATCTGGGCCTCTGTTGCTAATGGGACTTCATCTCACACGCGCTCATGGTATGGCTGATATGAAACAAGATTAGCGAATCAGTCCGCGGGCTCAAACGAAATCTAGAAGGTATGAATCGAAAAGCAAAGCAGGTTAGGAAAATGGTGTAACCAAGTAGGTATGTCTGCCAGTCTTGCACGATGCCCTAGGTGAAGGAAGTGGCGTACACGTCGTTTGCTGTGCTCGACCTTGGTTTCCGCGGTGCGAGGGGTTTCAATATCGTCGTGGCGTATCCCATTCCGAGAGCGAGTAGACTTTCAATGAGAGTGGACCTCTGGCTGGGATTGGGTTAAGCTCCGCTTCGATGACATGCCGCGCATTTCCGGGCACACTCTTTTACTAGAGTGGAAGATTGATCCATTTGATCGATGCCTAGTAGAAGGCGGATGGCGTAGCATCTATGCTCGAGTTGTCGTCTATTTTTGAGAATTGCCTACTACTCAAATCACTGAAGAACAAATCTGCCTTACACCCGGCTGCCTAGTCATAAGTGTCAGTAGTAGTAGGAGAAGAAGAGGGTTTGATGTTCACTGGGGGAGATATTTAGTATCTTTAATGCCTGAGGCACAAATATTCTATCGAGCCTAGAGCAAGCAAACATTGTTTACTTTTAGGCAACAATTTAACCGACATCGGAAGCAAAGATGAGACGAGTTGCAGTCGACCTAGATACGTCTGGTCCTATAAAGGGAAGCCGTTTGAAACAAGCTCGCGTGACACTGGTTACATTGTAGAAGCCGTCCCGATCAGGTGACCGAGCCTCTCTGCCTGCCTCGGAATCCCGCCCAGTGGCAGCATCCGCTGACAACAGCCAAAACTCACCTGGGACTCTCTTCCTTTCACTCGCTTACGGTCCCTTTCATTACCTTAACTACCCCGCCTGCCGCTCCCTCTACCTAAATTTCGACATGTAGCAGCCCTGCCTCGTTCCGATGCACCTGCAACAACAATGCCGCTCACGCTATCTGTCCCCGGCTTCCGATCCAACACTACATCGCCCCCACTTCGATCCCGCGATGCCAGTGGCAGCAGCAGCAGCTACTCTACGACCCTCGGCGAAGCCCTCCGTAATAACCCCTTCGGTCTAGCGACGCAGTCCCGGTCGCGGACTCCGCTGGCGTCCACCATCGAAGAGCAAAAACGCGAGCAGGAGGAACTCAACGCCGCCCTGGAGGCCTTGGTGCTCATCTTCCCGGACGTCAAGATCGAAGTCTTTCGCGAGTTACTTGTCCGGTTCGATGGGAATAGTCGATTGCATGTCTGCGTCGAGCAGCTGCTACGCCACAAGGAGAAATGGGTTGCCGGGCGATGGAATGTGCCCGCCGGCGGGAACGACGACGCGGCCGATAACAATATCCATGGTGCGGGACAACTTGTACCGCGGGACGAGCGGTTCCGGACGGCCGATTACAAGTTTGCGGTGAAGGTGATCCTCACAAAAGAGTTCAGCGGTCTGAGCCGGAGTACGATTCATGCGGTGTTGGCGGAGGTCAACTTTTGCTACGTCCGTGCGCGTCCGATATTACAAGATCTCGCGCGGAAGACGTGGCGCGCAACCTTTAACAGTATTCTCCCCTCGTTTCGGCGAAAGCGGGATAAGGATGAGACTCACCCGCTTATGGTATGGCAACGGCAGCCAGACGGGGAGGTTATTCCGCGGCTGAAGGAGAGCGGGTGCGAGGAGTTGGATAGCGAGTTGTATGAGATTCTGGTCGCCCCGTTGCTCCGTGGGCGGCTGGAAGATCGGGAGAGAGAGGATTTGAGACTGGCGGAGGAGCTGAATGAGAAGGAGGCTGAGGAGGAGGGTGCGTTGTACGAGTGCGAATGCTGCTTGTCGGATGTCACGTTTGAGCAGATCTCGACGTGCTCGGATAATATGCATGTTATTTGCTTCAACTGTATACGGCATACCGTTCACCAAGCCCTTTTTGGTCAGGGTTGGGGCACCTCAGTCGATGTTGGGAGGTCTACCTTAAAGTGTCTGGCGCCGTCTACGAACGAACGATGTGAGGGAATACTGAGCGCGCCAATAGTCAAGCGTGCCATTCTTCTCGACAAATCCGGGCGGGAGACATACGCCAAGTTCGAAAACCGACTCGCCTCAGATGCCCTCCTTCGATCCCAGTTCAAGCTCGTCCGCTGCCCTTTCTGTTCCTACGCCGAGGTCGACCCTATCTATCATCCTCCGCCAAACGGCATCACCTGGCGGTTCCGCCGAGACGGACTTATTTCTTCCATTCTCACGATAATCATTCTTCTCGACACAGTACCATTCCTCATTATATCCATGACGATTCTCTACTTTTTCAACCCCAGCGCTCTATCCACCATTTTGAAGAATGCCGTTACCAATCTTTGTCTTAAGTTGCGGATGAAGAAATTCACCTGCGCGAACGTCAGCTGTCAACGGGCCAGCTGCATTACCTGCCAGAAACCCTGGCGTGACCCACACGTCTGCCACGAACCCTTACTCCTCGATCTCCGCGCCACCGTCGAAGCCGCCCGAACAGCAGCAGTCAAACGCACCTGTCCCCGCTGCGGCCTCTCCTTTGTCAAATCATCCGGCTGCAACAAGCTAACCTGCACTTGCGGCTACTCCATGTGCTACCTCTGTCGTAAGGCCCTCGGGCCACCACTGAAAGGCGATCGCCGCCGCCCTCGCCGCCAAGAAAACATCAACCCCGGCGGCCGCGCACTCGGCGCCCCAGACGACGAAGCAGGACCCAACCAAGAAATTGTCGAAAATGACGCCGACGAGGACGATGAAGAGGAGGCCAACGAAGGCTATCGCCACTTCTGCGAACACTTCCGTATCACTCCTGGAGCGCGCTGCACAGCCTGTAACAAATGCGAGCTGTATCAGGACGAAGACGAAGAAGCCGTTGCACAGCGCGCCGGAGAAAAAGCCGAGTACGAGTGGCGCATCCGACACCAGATGGCCAGCAACTCCGGCTCAGGCTCCGCAGCAGTCCCCAGGTTAGCTCTCGGTTTCGGCTCAGTGAACGTCAACCACGACCTCTCGGTAAATACCTCGCGCGGCAGGAAACAGCCCGGCGGTCTTGTCCTGGGCCTCACGGGGAAGACCCTGATGTATTGGCTCGATGAGGTGTGGCACGGCGGGCAGTGGAGAGTCGAGGGGCAAGCGTTAGTCGATTGGGTCGTTGAGAGGGTTATTGTTATTGAGGATATTTGATCAGGCACTTACCTACCTACCTACCCACCTCTCCTCTTTCTTCTTCTTGTCGTCGTGTCTAGACTCTACTCGATTCTAACCCCCCCTCCTTCCCCATCACACACTTTTTTTTGGTTCTTTTTTCTCTGGTTTTTCATTGGTTTTGGGATAAAGCGTACATGATACGTTGGGGGAAAATAAATTGGACTCAGAATTTGGTTGGGTTGGGCGTTTCGGACATCATTGCATGGCATGCTTGCATGGCATAGGACTATCGGATTATTACCTCGGTATGAGATTATGAATGAAGAAATGAAATTGGTTAAGACATGAAGTAAACAAGTTCCCATTTGATTCCTTTTTTAGGACCAGCGTGCATAGCTTGACAATGGTGAGTTGACATGGTAGAATGATGTTGCATAATGAATGCAACAAAACAATAATAACCCCTCCCTTTCTTCTCGATTTGAACCCTCCAGGGATGAAATGCGCGCATTGTTTGAGGGGTTTATACAGTCATTGAACTGCTTGGCCAGGATTTTGACACTGCGAGATGCAATCCGTTCAGATATCGGAAACGACGTCTCATCCATCCTTTTCAATCCTCCCCCCACACAAAAAAACAACTCGCATACCCAGCCTGATCCAGACAACCACGACTATGAGTACGAAGTACTAGTTCTGGCAGACACACCCTCCCGCTCGCTCGCTCGCTCGAAGTCTCGACCTGCACCGGTAGTTAGCTACTCTCCATCAGACATAGTATTGGGAGCACTTATAAAAAAAAAAGTGGGCCGCCTCCCCTCAAAGAGAGACGGCCATCCACATCCCGCATACACCGAAGACCTAATCCAATTCCCATCCCAGTCATTCGATCATCATTCAAAACAGAAAAGAAAGAAAGCGACGACCCCCTACTCCCAAACACGAATATCAATCCCGGACCTACTCCTCATACCGCATACACAAAAGAGAGAAACGAGCAACAGACAAGCCTAGACTTTGAGCCCCTCGACGAGAGAGGTCCCATCGCCCGTTCGGGAGTGCAGATGCGGTCGTGTTGGCGTGGGCGGAAATCGTGAGTGGGGAATTGGGTGGTTGGGTTGGGTTTTGGAAGGTATTCTTTTTGATGCGAAGGGGTGTGAATATTTTGAGCGGCAGGGCTTCCAACTCGCAAGCTTCTAGGGAGAGGGAGTTACCATGAACAGCTGTTAGAGGGTCCTTGGTTGGAGAGGTTTGTCGGCCATTGAAGTCGAGGGACTTTGTATTTTCTCATGATGAAGGTTTCCCCATGGTGTTGAGCTCTTGTGTGTGACAGGGTACCTCCGGGGACAAGTTTTTGATTCCTCTCCGCATGAGGGTTGGAGGGCGATGGCGGACAAAGAACATCCATAAAAGCCGCTTGGAGGGTTGAGAGTGAAAAGGGTGCCGGGGCCCATCGGGAATCGATTTGCAATCTACATTGCAAAGAGATGGTTGACGCAGTCGATCGGGACCTTCATATCATGAAAGCTATCGGTGGCTGGTGCCGTGATTCGGGGTTCGCTAGCCTTCTGTGAGAGGCGAAACCGGGTCGGTGGACAGATCGATACTGGAACGTGACAGCAGGCCGGGATTTTGAATACTGAAATATTCAAGAACCATACGTGCAGCGAAGCAATACTTAAAATCTTGCTACAAGCCAATCCGTCGGCCAAGTTCACCTTGGTCCTATCGATTCGCTTGATTCCGACAAGTGGATTTCTCGTATTTGCAGCCCGACTGTACGGTCGTGTGTAGGCAAGTCCTGGGGACATCTACTGTGTTCCCAACATTCCGACTGACAACATCAATGGTTCGCAAAATTTCATGGTCCGCATTGATGGATGCCGCGAAATACATCCGAGGATGCTCGATCCAGTCCACACGGTTAATATTTCCCAGTTCCTGATTCCAGGCATAGACAAACCCGTCCCTTGATGATCCGCATGGTAAGCCAGCATTGGAGAACCGACGCGCGTCCGCATTTGGAGTTGCATGGTAGACCGTCTTTTAGCTGCCGGATGGCTCTGGCGAGCTGCCTTTTGCCAACGTGAATCGGCTAGTCAGCAACTCCCACGCTTTACTGCGAGGCGTTTGCAGCCGACGAGTTGCATTAGGGTTAGATTCCTAAATCCGATCCAGCAGTCGTGGCACGAGGCCTCGAACAGCTTGATCAGAGTTAGGGGTGAGGAGGTACAACTGTAGAAAGCCTTGGCAGGCAAGAGGCAACACCACTGGGGAACTCGACATGAGAAGAGAGGTTTTGACGTCAAGGCGGAAAGACAAGTATCCGGTACCAGACCGTGAACAGTAACATGGCAATCTCTCGATAGAATTGGAAGAGCGGGCTGCTGAAGCTGAGGAAAGGAAGCAACCACAACACGAGAATGCGAAAGCCGAAGCTTAACGCGACGCGTCATCACGTGATTTACTGATTGTGGCTGCTTCTGCCGAAAGATACCGCTTCCCGCACTTTCCCCCAAGCCAGAGGCAACTGTCGTTCCCCCAGTCTCGTGCAGTTCCAACAACACCACCACGAGTTAACCTCGAATATTCCTGGGCTTACGGCTGCTGGTACAAGGCCACATCTATAATATACAACATATATCCGCTCTATAAAATTGAGGTGACCAAGATGAATCAATATGGACGCGATTTCCACTCTCGGAAAAGGTCTCATCCGGTGATCGCGGGGCTTCTGGGGAATCATGCCTGGGGCATCTACTGCCCGCTGCCGTGGTTGATTGCCGTCCACAACTTCCTCTGAACTCCATCTTTTGTCATATTTCGGGGGCAGATGCGACCTACTTCGATACGCTCTTTTGCTCGCTCAGCAGTCTACAATATGAAGCATCATTTGATGGTGGGCACCTGGACCCGTCCGGGCCGCATCTATACGGTTGCGTTCGACGATGAGGCCTTGACTCTGGAACTGGTCAAAAAGACCGACATTCCAGAGGCCGAGCCCATCTCATGGATGACGTTCTCGGTAAGTGTCTAGAGCTATGGAGGTCAATTGGTCCTAACAAAGGTAGCACGACAAAAAAACGATCTACGGCGCCGCCATGAAGAAGTGGAACAGCTTCGCCGTGAACAGCCCCACTGATATTGTTCACCAAGCGTCGCATCCCGTTGCAGGACACAGTACGTCTTTTTTTCTCTGAGCGAAGCTTAGCTAACTCAGTACAGCCCAGGCCGCAAGTGAAGACACCAACACCCGCGCCATTTTTGTCCTCGCCGCACACAAGCCTCCCTACAATGTATACGGAAACCCATTCTACAAGTACGCTGGGTTTGGCAACGTCTTCTCTGTAGACTCCAACGGCGCCTTGGCGAAGAACATCCAAAACTACGAGTACCAGGAGAACACCGGTATCCACGGCATGGTGTTTGATCCTACCGAGACCTACCTATACTCTGCCGATCTGCAGGCCAACAAGATCTGGACGCATATCAAGGATGCTACAACAGGCGAATTGACCCTGGTTGACTGCCTCGAGGCTCCGCACCCAGGCGACCATCCTCGCTGGGTCGAGATCCACCCCAGCGGCAAGTACCTATACGCTCTGATGGAGGCCGGCAACCGTCTGGCAGTATATGTTATCGACGAGAGGACTCACAAGCCCGTCTTCACTCACATCACTTATCCTCTGCTTCCTCCTGGTACGTGACTGTTCCAGAGTTAGGCTCACAGCGATTCTAACCGGAGTAGGCCTTCCCCCGCGGAACAAGTACCGTGGCGATGTTACCTTCACGACACGCAGCGCCGATTACCTTTTCGCAACTACCCGCAGCAACCACTTTGATGTCACCGGATACATCACCGCATTCAAGCTGGGCCCGAACGGCAATATCGAGCGCCAGCTCTGGATTCACCCTACCTCTACTAGTGGCGGTCACTCAAACGCCGTGAGCCCATGCGATTTCAGTGACGAGTGGCTGGCCCTCTGTGACGATCAACTAGGTTTCGTGGAAATCTACCGGTTCAAGGATGAGAACCTCTCCCGCGTGGCCCGTGTTGACATCCCGGAGCAGGGCTTCGGCATGAATGCCATTTGGTACGATTAAATAGATTAAATAAAATGAACCGGTTTCAATATTCTTGGTTATTCCATTGGTCCACAGCCACATTATTCCTCTATATTGGAATTCTTTCCGTCAAACCAATTCAGACATCATTACAACAGCCAAGCTTTCACTGGAGAATTGACAAACCTCGGATACATAATTTTGCAAGTCAAGCCTCGATCAAGAAGACGGTGCCGTGTTCAGGGCTGGGTTGCCAAGTCTGCGGTTCTTCGTTAGGGCAGCACCGATCCATTACCCACGCTGAACACAGTATCTGGTGTCCATTTGAGTAAGAATTAGAGGCTGTACTTTGCAGAGAGTCTCCTTGAAATGAGCTCTTTTCAGGGAAAACAGAAAACACCTCTACGAGGAATATGCGATGTATATGAATGAATAAAGGGACCAGCACCCAATGCCTCGTCTACTCAAAGTCGTTCATCCTTCCAGAATATTTGATGATATATTATTTCTGATAAAGTTGGACGGTCCATAGGTAACTAATTGTAGCATTTCTATGCAGAGGCTTGTGAAGGACTCCCTCGAGCTACAGAACATTTTCTAAGTCCACATCGTAGTACCGATACTGTAACCGCCTATCCAACGCCAGGACGAACACCAGTGCAAAAGTGCAACGACCGCAAGAATTAAGGAAGATGCACCGTATTAAACAGCCGATTCCCCGTATCCGTCCCTTTCACTCCCTTGTACTTATTGCTCGATAGCCTTAGGGTAACAATCGTAATCCCATCTTCCCTCGCCAGCATCCTCAACGAACTCCGTCCGCTCACAACGCCTTCCTGGACAACGCCCGCGACAACTACAACCCTCACCGCCGCATTCAAGCCACGGATAAAACGCACAAATTCGACAATCGTCTCCCCACTGTTAATCACCGCGTCGATTAGGAATACAGTCACGCAGCCCTCGAGATGCTGCTGCCGGATATCCTCCGGCTCCTTCGCATGCAGAAAACGCGCCTTGGGAAAGACGTTGTGGATTCCAGAGGCGAGAGGTTCACCGGCGCGCATGACCGCGATTATGAGCGTGCGCTCTTCGTTCTGCAACTGGTGGCCTGTTGCTTTTGTTGCTGGACCCTGCACGTGAGCTATCGGGGTTTCTTCCAGGCCGATCACCTCGGACAGTTGGGTTAGGGCTAGATGCACGCCGGCTGCGGCGTGCGCGTCTTAGGGGGCCGGCCCGTTGAAGGAGGCGTTTCGCATTCCGCATGGGAGTCATGAGGAGCTTTGCTGCGGTGGTCTCGGTTGAATGGTGAACTTGGAAGCCGCCCAGCGGGTGGCGAAGGTAGGTTACTTCGTTGAGGAATTCCGCGCTTGTGATGTCGACTATTGGGAGCTGTTTGGGATACAACCGTGGCGGGGTGGAATCATTCGGGAAGAGGATCTGTCGAGCTTCAGGCGGCCTTGCTCGACTGCGCAGGCCAGCGCGGCGTCACATGGTTTTGCTCCGGGTCGCTTCCTCCCCTACCACAACCAACGCCTCATCTGCTTCAACGAGCATCTGAATGTCCAGCGGATTATCTCCGAATGCCCAGACCTTTACTTCATGGATATCCTGCGCATGGCGCACGAGCGCGCTCTTGACGGAGGCCGTGACAACGTACCCATCTTGAATCCGGCTGCCGCCTATAACCCGCACTGTATCCGCGAGACCTTCGCGCATGATTATATTCTCCCAGATGCGGCGGACCCCACAGGTCACGATGACCGGGCAGATATAGGGGCATGCTGCGATCCGGCGTAGGAAGGAACTCATCTGCGGATATAGCTGGGTGTTCACGGCGACGTCCTCGCAGATGGCTTCGAATTCGGCGTCGCTGGTGCGTTCTTCGTAGAGGAGCATGGCTTGCTGAAATGCAGCATATGAGTAGTGTAGGCGACTTCCAAAGAGGATTGGCAATGGATCGGGCTTTATGTCTGGGCATGTCTCTGTCTCTGATTCGTTAAGCTGCTGGGTGGCCTGAGCCCAGAAAGCCTTCCCCGTATCCTCAGCGGTCAACGTTCGATCGCCGTCTAGCAGAATTACAGTCTGGAGCTGGTCGTATTTTGGCGTAAGCGCGTTATCCAGGCTTGCCTCCGCAACAGACCGGTTATACTGCTCGCCGTGAGCACGAATGTCGAGAAGTAGAGGCACAAGTTTGTCATGGAGGTTCGGATACAGCGTCGCGAATAGAATACCATTGTCACGACAGAGATCTAGCGGATCCTGGATCTCAGTCTCTTGCCACAGTCGCAAATGCCACAGGCTAACAACAGACCTACCCCTCGCCGTATCGGCCAGCCGCTGCTTGGCCATTAGCTCCACCGGCTTGTTGAGGTACAGAATATGCGTGTACGCCTCTAGGTTGTTCTGCGTACAAACTTTCACCTTCTCCCCCGAACCCGTACCCTTGATCTCTCCATCTGTCTCGTTCCAGAACATAAAATGGCCCGTCACGAGCCCTACCTTTCCGCTCTATCGACACGACTCCTTCATACTGTCGATGGCTCGCTGTCGAAAATGCGTCTACACTGACTCCTCGAGAGTCTGGAATGCGGAGAGGCCACCTGGTGTGACCAATTCGATCATTTCGGAGCCTTCGAAGAATGCAAAATGCTCTGCATTCAAGTCTCGTCTTAGTTGGCTTAGTAAACAAGACTTGCCGCTGCCCGGAAGGCCGTAGAGACCGACGATGCGAGGGGTAGGAGGAAGAAAAGAAGGAGACTCCATGAGGACAGACATGATGAAGACTGGTAGATGAGTAGTGGTTCTGAGTAGATGAAGTTGTACGTTTGATGTGGAATAACCCTGGGGTTGGATAGATATTTAAGGGAGATGTCGGGGAGGAAGGAAGTTTGCGCAGGCTGTAGATGGAATGGAAGTAGGTCGTCTTTTTTCCGGGGCTTTATATTAGTAGATCCCTTTCAACATAATTTCCCGCACGAGACATATCCTTCCAAGACAAGTGGGGTGGACATAGTATGCGGTGCAGGTATGTCTTTGATGACAACTCGTTTGCGTGCGCCTGTTGGGCGGCATTATCAGCTCCACCTACTCACGAGCAACCATGAGTAGGTCAGACTTAAAGAGTATACTCACCTTATTTACCCACAAATATAATGACAAGCACAGCCAACTCATGGAAGAAGCGGCCAAACCCACCTCAACCCTGCACAAGCCCTCCTGAACCTCCCCCTGTCGATAGAATGCCTTCCAGCAACCTCATCCAGCTTCGACTCCTTCCTCGGATTAACCACTTCCCTCACCTCCCTATACCGCGGAGCACCGGCTAGATACGCAGCAATGCGGTAGAAGCCCCAACGGAGAGTGTATTTCGTCAGCATGTAGCCGCAGGCGAGCGCGAGCCCGGGGGTAGGATTGCCGGAGGGCAAACGACGACTTAGTACGGTCGCGAATAAACCGGCGTGAATGGCAAATCCATCATGCTGCGCCCTGCTTATTGAGAAGAGCACGTCGGATGTTTCGCTTAGGCGTTGGAGGGGTGTTGTTGCGAGACGGCGCTCCGCGAGCTCTTCGCGGATGCGAGAGCGGTGCCAGGTGAGAGATTCTTGGCGAGGGAGGCGGATGGTTCTGTGCCAGTGAGATAAAACAGAGAGTCGAGGCATGTTGCCGGGATGGGATCGTGAGATGGTGAGTCGGTGAGAGGATAGTAGTGCTGGTGGTGGTGATTGTTGTGGTGTTACCTGCTTTGGACGGGAACCCGCAGCCTGTTGGGATAAGAATTGTCGTTGGGGCCTTAGCGGACTTGAGAGTTTTGCGAATCGGGAATTGCAGTTGAGAAGACATTAAGTCGGCAGTTTTAATATATGTGGAGGTGAGATAAGCCTTATGAGATTTTAGTTGCGCCTGCAAGATTTGAAGTATGCCAGATGCGGATGATATATTGGTTAGAATGGCCATGCTTTAGTTAGCTCCAGAATTACGCAGTTTTACTGAGAGTGATATCGCGAAATAAAAGAAACCCGCTTGCTTTTCTCTATATCTACCTCTAACGTGGCGGTCAAAACAAAACAGAAATGCAAACTGGTATATGGACTGGCATCCAAAAAAAAAGACTATAAAAAAAGCAGGAGGGAGTATCATTCATACACCGTACCTAAACCTAACAGCATCATATCAGTCAGTCAGTCAAAGTTACGCCTTCGCAACAGCCTGGAACGCCTGCTCCAGGATCCGCAGCGCAGTCTTCAACTGCTCCTCCGTAATCGTCAACGGCGGCACAAATCGCAAGCACCCCTCACCAGCGGTGATGATCAACATACCGCGTTCCCGCGCGGCAGTGACGATCTCCGCAGCCCGGGGAGCGAAGCTCTCCGAAAGTTGCAGACCAAGGATGAGACCGCGTCCACGGACTTCGGAGACGAGCTCGGGGTATTTCTCCCGTAGCGCAGCGAAGCCATCTTTCAGAACAGTGGACTTGGCCTCAACGGACTTCTGAAGTGCGGGGTCTGCGAGACGGTGGATGATGTGGTGTGCGACGCGGCAGGCGAGTGGGTTGCCGCCAAAGGTTGTGCCGTGGTCACCGGCTTTGATGTTATCTGCGACGGTCTTCCCGGAGACGATTGTTGCGCCAATGGGAATGCCGTTTCCAAGGGCTTTGGCGGTGGTGAGGATATCCGGGTGCGCAGCCTCGCCGTTGGCGGGTTTCAGGGAAGGGTGAGCGTGAGCCCAGAAGCTGCCTGTGCGGGAGAGACCGCATTGAATCTCGTCGAAGATGAGAACAGCGCCGACCTCGTCACAGCGCTTGCGGAGGGCGGAGAGGAACTCTGGAGTTGCGACGTTGACACCGCCTTCGCCTTGGATGGGCTCAACGATGACACCACAGGTCTTATCGGTAACCAGCTCCTGAAGCTGTGCGACATCGTTGTACTTTCCGTACTTGAATCCGGGAAGCATAGGTGAGAAGGGAGTTTGGTATTTCGGGTTTGGCGTAGCAGAGAGCGCGCCCATGGTACGGCCATGGAAAGAGTTGTGGAAGGAGACAATCTCGTGCTTTGCGCCGGATGGGTCGCGGGCGCGACCGGTCTTACGGGCGAATTTGATAGCAGCCTCGTTGGCTTCTGTGCCAGAGTTGGCGATGAAGACCTGCGCGGCGTCGCGCATGGCGCCGGACTCGCGGGTGAGTGTGATGAGATCCTTGCTTAGCGCACCGACCCAGGCGTTGTGGTAGAGGTTCGAGGCGTGGAGGAGGGTCTCGGCCTGCTCGGAGATGATCTTAGCGATTTCGGGATCGCAGTGTCCGAGAGAGTTGACTGCAATTCCGGCCGTGAGATCGAGGTACCGGCGGTTCTCCATGTCCCACAAGTAGCTTCCCTTGCCCTTGACCATGATCGGGTTCGGTCGAACGTAGGTAGGAACGAGGTAGGGAGCGCGCTCGTTGACAAAGGCTACGGAGACGGAGTCGGCAGCAGGGTCAGGAGTAATCAATGCATCCTGAATCATCAGTATTCCACCGCTATCCAAATAACACGTTCAATTGGCGTACCTGAGTCCCTGAAGCCGCAGAGGCATACCGGCGCTGCAGCGGTGACTCAACAGCGGAAAGCATTCGCTTTGCCAGCGGCAGTCGCCGGGCGGCGATACGGACGAAAGTCATTGCAAAGTAACTCTGTCGGTTGATGAAATGGCAGGTTACAGCAATTGACGAGACGAAGGGAGGTGAAAAGGGAAACGGGGGAAGCGTGGGGGAGATGAAGGTTAAGAAATGCCTCAAGCCAAAATATCGCCTGATAAAGCGATATCGGCCTCGGCTCCTCTTCTCCGCCGCCACTCCGCATTCTTCCTCGTCACTCCCAACGTTCGAGTCATAGTCCTTCCTCAACTTCAACGAGCAGAAAATTGACTCACATCGTGCAAAAAAGTAACGCATCCACATCTATCCACCTCCACTATGACTCTGTCAATTGTATCGCGCCGGGTCCTGACTCGATCAACCTTGCTCCACCCAACGCGCGCCTGCGCCTTTTCAACCTCCGTCCGTCTCAGCTCAGACAACTCGAATTCCTCGTTTGCATTCCGCCAGGGCCCTTCGCCGCCAAAGCTTCCCAAGGAGGAACAAGAGATTTTCGAGAAACTTCAGCAGCAATCTACCGGTGCCTTCAGCACGCCACGTGCAACACCACAAGTGAACCAGTCGCCGGATTCTGAACCCGTCAAGATCGAGGCCAAGGGCGACGGGGGCGAGCTGCATCCGGATACAAAGACTGGGCTGAAGCCTGAGTTTGAGGGCGAGAAGAACCCCAAGACTGGAGAGATTGGCGGGCCAAAGAACGAGCCGTTACGGTGGGGGAGTGGTGGGGATTGGAGCTATGGTGGGCGTGTGACGGATTTTTAGGCGTTTGGCCAAAATAGAGATGGGTGATTTGTATATTAGTGGCGTTGGTATCATATCTATTTATGTTCGCTCTTCGTTATGATATCTAGAACATGTTCGACCCGATGTATCGTGCTGCATCGGATAAGCTATTGTTTACGACTGAATATAGGCAGACCTACCAATCGGTCTGCCGTGCCACATTGACAGCCACGTCCAAGTCCATCCTTCCCCCGTCGCCGACTTGGAGCACAATGATGAACTTTCTGTGAGAGAGCGGGGGAGACAGCTGTGAAACTTCCAAGAGTCACGTGGAGAGCATCTTGCTAACAGCCTTACAGCAAGAGCTGCGGGGTATCGAGGACATCCCTGAGGCGTCGATAGCGGCATAAGGCCATAGACTATTCTGTCTCGTGGACTCTTTATGATGAGAAATATGTACCGTGCCGGAACGCTCTACTACCTTTGACGCCCTTACAGCTGGCCGATCTATCATCAGGGCAGCAATCAGAACAGCGCTGAACACCTACGCTCATTGGTTGACTAAACAATCATTCATGTCCCATAAACAGCTCGAAGAGGCTAAATAAACACGATGGACCTCGCCTACTGGGACCGGGAAATTGATGAAGCACGGCAAACTCTCACAACCTTATCCTCTGAAGATGCCGACTACGCGCCCACACTACATGTGCTTGGATCAGCCCTCAATATGCGATCTCGGCTGACTGGTGATGCAGAAGAAGCTGATGAGGCTTTCGATATAATGACCCGTGCAACAGAGGCGGCGTCCAATGTCAATCTCGAAGATCTCCAACGGGTCATCCGGCGTGAACGAGATGCTGTGGAGGCAATGTCACCAGATGACGATAAGCGTGCTTTCACCTTCAACGCTATTGGCGTCCGACTTCAAAATGGATACAATGTTACCGGAGAGATGCACTATATCGATGATGCAATCAAATATGGTCAGCTGGCAGTAGCTGCGGAGCGTAATGAGTATGATCGCTTCGTGTACCTTAGAAACCTAGCATTCTGGCTGGATGCTCGATACAACGAGCTCGACGCACCTGAGGACCTACAGTTAGCCATTGAAGCCGCAGAGGCCGCGAGCAGAATTGCCATGGTTGACTCTTTGGACCGTGCTGAGAGCTTGAATGACCTTGGAATCTGGCTCTTTCAACGCTTTCAGCTGACGGACGACGAGGCGGATCTCCGCTGGGCCATTGAGTGTGGAAAATCGTCAATAGAGGCCACACCTAGTGATGATTACAGCCGGCCAGCACGTTTAGGAAATCTGCTCATTTGGCTCGATCATATGTACGACAGAAGCCAGGCGGCCGATGTCCTCACTGAAGTTATTTCGATAGGGAAAGAGCATCTCTGCTGCCTTCCCGAGGGTGATCCGGATCGTGCCTTTCGTCTTGACAACTTGGCCGTTTTCCACGAGCGCTTGTTCCAGAGAACAAGAGATCCGGCTGATCTGGACCAAGGCATTGAATTTGGACGAGTTGCGGTTTCAACCGGTGGGGACGATTCCCGTCAATGCTCTTATGCTTGCCACCTAGGGGTATTCCTAGGCCTCAGGTTTGGACTGAGCAATTCTCCAGACGACATCAACTCGGCCATCCAGCTTTTAACTGACAACGTCGACCGCAGTGAGGACATCTGGGAATGCACATACTTTTTGATCAAACTGCTATGGATCCGGTTCGCCATGGTGGGAGCTCTGGAAGATCTCGGTACAGCTATTACCATGGCAATGAAGATACTAGAGACAAAGCCCGCAGAGCATGAAGATCCTGCAAAGTATCTTTCTATCTTATCAAGCATGCTAGTGGCTCGTTTTGAGAGCCATAGAGAAGACGCAGATCTTGATGAAGGTATAAATGGCCTCAACATGGTGTTGGATCACCATGAATCGTCACTCGATCACTCGGAAAGACTCGAACTTTCTGTTGTGCTTGGAATGGCTCTTGAGCAGAGGTTTCAAAGGACGAAACGACTAGATGATCTCGACAAGGCCATTTCTACCTATGTTAAAATCACAGAAGCCGCCCCGCGTACAGAATCCGCCATGTATCTACTAGTCCTATCCCAGTGGTTCGAGAATCGATTCGAACATGCAAACAGCGTACAAGATCTTAATGAAGCCATTGAAGCAGCGAGCCGAGCTGCCAGACTCGAATTACCAGGTGACGAGCGTGCCGGGGTCCTCAACCAGCTCGGGACTTATCTCAACCGAAAGTTCGAGTTCACATGGTCCACAGATAGTCTAGACCAGGCAATTAATGCGGCAGAAAATGCTGCAAAGCTTGCATCTGTTGGCAGCGAAACATGGGCAGCGTATTGCAACAATCTAGCTACTTACCTTAGGGCTAGATCTGAACAAACGGGGTGTCTAGATGACGCTGAAAATGCGATTGCAGTTATTTCCCAGGTCATGAAGACCCTGCCAAATCACCCAGACCTCTTTACATTCCAAAGGACCCTAGCCAGCCTCCTTTACTATCAGTACAAACAGACTGGAATGAAAGAGTCTCTTGACAAAGCCATCGAAGTACTGCGTCTCGCGCTCAAAATAGTCCCAGTGACGCACGCAGAGCGAGCTGCAATTTTGATTACACTTGGGACCTTGCTAGCTGCTCAGTTCAATCACACGGGAGAGGGCGAAGTTCTAGTTGAATCCGTTGGTGTCTCCCAGGCAGCCTTGGAATGTCACCATGGTAATGACACGCAGAAGTCCACGATCTTGAACAGCTTGGGTCTTAGGCTCAGAGCGCTATTTGAGCAAACTGGGAACATTGAAAACCTGAATGAATCCATTCGGCTTAGCGAGCTAAGCGTTGGAGCCACACCAGATGGTCATATTTCCCAACCCATGCGGCTCAACACTCTGGCAGGTCTTCTAATTCGGCACTATGACCTAAGCGCTGATGTAAAAGACCTCGATAGCGCGGTGCGCCTGATGGAACGTGCCCAAGGGATTACACCTCATCATCACCCAGATCAGGTAAATTGGCTTACAACACTGGGCGAGGCATTGTCAAGACGCTTTGAACGAACTGGACAGTCCGAGGATCTCGACCGGGCCGTTCAGTCTGCTGACACCATGGTTAAGTCACTTTCTCGTACTAATCCACTCTGGTCCACTCATTTGATGGCCTTGTCCCACAGATTGGGGATGCGATACAAGCACAGCGGCGATATCAAAGACTTACATCAAAGAATGGCCGCAGCAAGCACGGCTATGGAAGCGACACCTATTGACCACATTGACCGATTGATGGTCGTCAGCGGCTACTCAAACGCACTCGAACAACGCTACGACCGCCTAGGC
This sequence comes from Aspergillus ustus, assembly GCA_000812125.1. Taxonomy (NCBI): domain Eukaryota; kingdom Fungi; phylum Ascomycota; class Eurotiomycetes; order Eurotiales; family Aspergillaceae; genus Aspergillus; species Aspergillus ustus. The sequence continues at coordinate 282,743 of JOMC01000049.1, read as the reverse complement.
GTCCGAGAGGACCTAGATCAATGTATTGAGCTTAGCCAGCACACCGTGGACATGGTAGCGTCGGACCACATTGATCGGCCTCATTATCTAAACCAACTAGCGGGCAAGCTCACAGTCCGCTTCAAAGACATAGGCCTACGAGAGGATATCGATCGCGCCATCGTCATTTCACGGATGGCGGTGGAGCTCACCCCTGTCCATCATGCAGACTACCTTCGCCGAATGAAGAATCTTGCGAGCGCGCTGAGTGCTCTGTTTGTACGGACGGCTAATATCAAGACACTGCAAGAATCCATCGACGTCCTTACAGCGGTGCTGGATACTTACAAAGGATATGAAACGTCTGTTATACAGACAAACCTGGCCACAATGCTCCTGCAGCGATATCAAATTCTCCAGCAAGAGGCTGATCTCGATCGCGCTATACTCTTATGTGAAGACGCCCTTCCGCACGTCCCGGCGGACGATTCCAATCGGGCTCCAGCACTCAGCAATCTCGCACAAGGATTGCAAGTTCGTTTTATGAAAAGCCGCTCCAGCGAGGATTGGGAGAAAGTGCTCAAGATTTTTGCCATGTGTGCAAAGGAAACAGCCCCCGACCATCTTCACAAGGCGACCCACCTACAGAACAGTGGAATCGTGCTGCTCCAACAGTATGAGAGAACTGGCGCTCTGAGTGATTTCAAAAAGTGCGTTGAGGTATTCAAGGATGGATTAGACTGTGACAACGGCCTGCCATGGGTGCGTATCAGATGTGCTAAATGGCTGGGTGCCCTTTTTGCAACAACCAAAGCATGGCAAGATTCGGCCATGTTTTTCAGGAAGGCACTGGCTTTCTTACCCATGCTCAGCACACTATCTCTTTCCCATGGAGACAAGCAATCCATGTTGTCTGGCTTTTCTGGCTTGGCTGGGATGGCATCCTCTGCTACTCTTAATGCTGGAGAAGGGCCATTGAAAGCTTTGGAGCTCCTTGAGCTAGGCAGAGGCGTTATTGCCGGCCTTGTTCTTAATATAAGAACAGATCTTTCAGAACTGATAGAAACACTCCCGAGCTTGGCAAATCAATTTCTAGCGATTCGCGATGCCTTGGATACACCAGAGAATGATGCCACCAGCCTACTTGCTCCTAGCGAAAGTTCTATCTGGGAGTCGCGCGGGAAACAACGGCGCGAGAAAGAGAATGAGTTTCACGATATCTGTGATAGGATCCGCTCACAGCCAGGGTTTGAGAACTTCTTACGGGCCCCGACTGCACAGCAAATGATGGCAGCCGCCCAGCGCGGGGATATTATTGTTCTGAATGTCAGTCCAATCCGCTCCGATGCCTTTCTCATAACATCTCGCAGTGTAGAAATAATCAACCTCCCCAACTTGGCCTTCGATCAAGCTCAAGGAATCGCACGGAAATTGCAGCGCCCACATTTATATGGCAATCAGGAACTCGTCTGGATCCTAGAATGGGGCTGGGAGGTTATTGCTCGTCCGTGCCTAGAGCGGCTTGGGCACCTCCAACATCGGTCTGCTTCAAATGGTGCTACTGACAGTTTACCCCGTGTCTGGTGGGTCTTGACAGGCCCTCTCAGCCATTTTCCAATACATGCAGCCGGGAAGCACCACTCCGGCTCACAGGAGACAGTGATGGACCGGGTCATTTCCTCCTACAGCTCGTCCATCAAAGCTTTACTTCATACACGTCCTCTACCTGAGCCTCTAGAAATAATCAACTCAGCGCCGGCTAGAGCACTTCTAGTTCCAATGCAGGACACTCCCGGCCAAAAACCACTTCCCTTTGCCAATGTGGAGGTTCGCATGCTCGAAGGTCTTTGCAAGCGATTACATCTGGATCCCGTACAACTGCCCCAGAGGGCCAAGAAAGACGTCTTAGTAGCGCTAAAAACATGCCCTCAAATCTTCCATTTTGCCGGACATGGGAGCTCGAATGGCTCAGATCCCTCGCGGAGCTGTTTACTCCTGGAAGACTGGAAAAACAACCCTCTCTCAGTAACAGACCTGCGCGATAACTGGCTTCTCGAAGATAACGAAAACAAAACTCGGGCCGCGCCATTCCTCGCTTACCTTTCCGCATGCTCAACCGGCTCTAATAGAGATGATAACCTTATTGACGAAGCCATTCACCTCGTTAGCGGTTGTCAGCTCGCGGGGTTTCGACATGTTATTGGCACGCTCTGGGCGGTGTCCGATCAGCACTGTGTGGACGTTGCAAGAGAGTTTTACGAGACGCTGATTGGTGAAGGTATGACTGACCAAGCTGTAGCAAAGGGTCTCCACCGAGCTATCCGACACCTCCGAGATCTAGACGTCGCTGTTCAAGATCAGGAGGTGGAGACAAGGTGGGCAAAGACGAAGAAAACCACTGCTGCCCAAGGTCAGCGGCAAATGCGGCTCAGCTATGGGAGAAAACGTCCTCCTAACCCGTTACTAGTAGCAGTCGCCAGCACGACTAGGAGTCCAGGCCCGGCCAGTCAGAGCCAACATCCGCCGAGGGTTGAGACGGAAGCAGCATCCGCTCCTGTTCCTATGCTTGACCCGGCCAGTGATGATCCTAAAAGTTGCGCGCAGCGTACCAACATTTTGCGTCTAGAGCATGATCGGCAGTCGGTCCTCTCTCTAGGGAGCAATTCTTTTTTTCCGCACGGTTCAACCTTCGGGGAGGTTCAGGTTCACGACACTCGGGAACTTGAGCCAGAGCTCGAGCTTGACATTTACACACTAGAAAGAGATGCCGACCTATGCGACAGCAGCGACGATGATGATGAAGTGAAGATTCCTCCTCTACGGCCACTTCTTTGGGCCCCGTATTTCCATGTTGGAGTTTAGTGCGACGACAGAAGCACACCCCCTCCCAAGAACAACCTCCAAGAGTCTCGCCTTGAGAGACCTCGGGTCCGTCTCCAAACCAACCAACAAATAAAAGAGAGAGAAAAAGTAACCATCCAGATTATTCGTTCGGTTCTCGCCACCTCTAGGCTCTAGCAACCGAAATCACTCGCAGAAAGTTTAGCTCAAGCTGGGGCCCCACAAAAAATAAATGAAATCCTAGCTTCGGCACGCGTGCTAGGGCCCTTTTGCCCCGCATGTAATTAGGGCTTGGGCAATCACTGGTGGATCGGTCTCAATGTCCACGGAAGGCGCGGTGTCTCGGAATCAGGTTCCAGTGGTGACACATTACCTAAAAAGATCCTCTATGTGGATCCAGGGGTCTTTATGCTAGCCGCGATATGCGCGGGAATTAGTATGGCGGGTGGTTGTGTTACATGAGGTAGAAGTGGTAAGAGTGGTGTTAGATGCTCAGACAGGGTCGATTGCTTCTCTTGCGGGTTGGCATCTTCCAATATCTACACGATACACTATCAGAGAGAAGTTATAAATTCCGGTAAGATCCATATCATTGAAGATATTCCAAAACTACAGCTAACCAGAAGTTGATACAGAACAGGCACTGAATCTTCCAACAATGGACACAGCCATCATCGACTTCTTCACCACGTACATCCCAACGGGACGAGAGCCCCCGCCTCCTGTCCTGACAACGAGCGAAGCTTCACCTCTAGAGCGCGGGGGCAAATTATTCAACCTTTTCCAGAGAGTCTACGCCTTACACTATCACTCGAGGCGCAACATTCATCCAACTGCAACGACAATCTCTCGAGCAGTTCAAATCTGGCACGAGCTCGATATATGGGACCCCGACGAAGATCAAGAAGAAGAGGGTATACCACCAGAAACCCAAATTCTATTCCAGTTATACAAGCATGCAATTTTCCTCTGGACATATCTTATCGTGCACCCGGACGATATATGTGGACAGAAAGTCCAGAATACAACGCGGGATATCTTGTCTGGAATCGAAGAGGTGACGGAGGTGCACGAGTTAGGGCTATTTCTGGTGATCCCGCTTTTCTTTGGTGGACTTGCTGCTGTTCTTCCCCAGCATCGGGAAGCTGTTCAGAGAAGTTTCGAGTATCTAAGGGAGGTCGTTGGGGAAGATTGGATCAGAGATATGTACGATACTGTCCAACGGTCTTGGAGACTTTATGATAGAGGTGTCCAGTCAAGCTGGGATTGGATGAGGCATGATGAGTGACATACCTAGAATCGCTTGCAGTATAGTTGCAGCTAAGCATGCTCCCGGCCATATATATAGTTATAAATAATTGACAATATTTTCCACTAAAGTCCACTGAGAGCGTGAGTAGGTATACTTACCGGTGGATATTCTCGGTCGGAGTCCAGGGATGGAGCCTTCGGCGCCGCGGCGACGACATTATCCACGCGCGGGAACAATACAGCAGCAGCCTTGCTTGGACTCGCTCTTCTGATTGATCCCTCGTTTTTGACAAGCTAACCCATATCCCCGTTTCGATAGCCGCTGCATTATTCGGTGACGACCGAGATCTCACCAGACGCTCCACGCAATGCTGTGCTATAGACATGCTGTGCTCTCGCTCTCCAACGTGAGGTTTGCATGATTCATGGAAGGTGAGCTTGGCACCTACGCTTTTCTCACCACGGTTGTGGCCAATAAACATGCGCTATGAGACTACCGAAAGGGGCTACGGCTCGCCCATGCAGTGTTAAATACTGGTCTCTGTGGTCATGGATGTCCTCACTACTCATTCCAGCCGCAGGGAAGCCAGTCCCGGCTAGGTCCCTAAACGAGTGTGATAAGGTCTGGATCTGATAGGAGCGTCGAGTTACACTGCAGCCTAAGGCGCTCTTTGGAATGCAGATTGTTGTTCAAGGCTAGTCAAAGCTACTAGTATTCCCGCGAGGCTAGCTTCCATAGACAATTTGGGCACGAATTTGTACGAGTCTAAGACGCTGCATGGAGATGTTCTTTCGCTCGGGTACATAGGGATTGGATGCAGTGCCAGGAGCCCAGATGATGTACGCACTCGACTAGTAATCTCACGCTATTCATTTCCTGAGTTGAAACCTCTGCTTACGGACATTGAAAGTGCCAGCCACCTGCACCTGCACCTGCACCAGTCCGGAAAGTTCGATGTCAGCGATCACTCTGCTGCTTATTCCGTCCAATTGGGGTGGATCAGGCTACATCTGCCAACAGAGCGCTAACACTAGCAACCTACCCCGATATCCTTTATCCAGCACTGTGGCTAAAGGGATACGACGTGAGACGAACCTAGTGTTTGACCGACGAGGCCCATTCGAAATCCTGGGGTGGAGGGGGATCCACCCCAATTGGACGGAATAAGCAGCAGAGTGATCTCTGACATTGAACTTTCCGGACTGGTGCAAGTGCAGGGGCATTAGTTCCGATCAAGCCTTGAGGTGCGCCCGTGTTACCAACATCTCCTCTGTAGAAAGCTCCTGCTCCTGCCAAGACAAATTTTGGACGTGGGCGAAGTGACGCGCTTTTGCCACGAGACTGGTCAGGAAGCCATAACTCACTGAGTCCTGCGCTAATCGCAACTTTTTCTCGCGCAGGGATTCGTTGTTGGTCAAAGGTTTTCTTGAATTATCAAGAGTCTCCACAGCGCCCTATGTAATTCTTAGTTCTTCCGCCATGTAGGGCGTTTTTCGACTTTGAGTATATAACCCCCATCATTTCCTTTCCCATTCAACCATTTCCAGACTGCGCTGTCTTAAGCAGAATCATATCACATCTCCTTCTTGTTTAATACTTCACTGTTTTGGTATTACTTTGAAACATCCTCACTCCCGGTTGATCTACGATATCCAATGGCTATTTCCACCGAAGCCCTTGTCGGCATAATCGCTGTTCCTATAGCAGCGGTTCCAATTGGGATATCAGTCTTCAAGTGTTTAGCACAACGGTGGCGGCGCCGACATACTACCCAGTCTGATATTGAGAGTGAGTGTGGTGGTTCCAATCAGTGCTGTGTAAACCGGAACCGGGGTCGAGAACTTGCCTCAAGACAACCTGGACGATGATGAGCATGGAAATCTTTTACTCTCGCGGCGGCCATACGGTGCTTCGGATAGATCACGTCCCGCTGAGGCTATTGCTTTGCCCTATATCTATGGCACCTGTACGTCAACCCTTTTGCCTTCTCTATGTTGAACTCGCTCATCTAGTCTTCTCTTCTACATTATGCTCATATACACCTCAGCAGTCAGAAGGCCCCTTAGAGTTGATACTGTCTGCTTCAGCGTACAAGCCATCCTCGCGCAGTCGATTGATACGAGTCGAACATCTCCTGCCTGATTATGTGTCGTTTTTATTGACTATCAGTTTGCATTGATATTACAAGCGGGTTGGAATATGCTAATTTTTATTTTTTTTCATTAGCTTGAGGATGTCAGCATGTTGGGTTATTATATCTTCATACGCAGGTTTAGAACTTCCAAGGTATATACTTAACAAAAGACTTGTGAAAAACTTCGTGCCACTCTGAATTGCTATACCATTGCCGCATGTCCTTGCTGGAGGCCCTCCCGGTTGTGCCTGCCTCATCCAGATCATCCGTAAACCACTCGGAGGTGAAGGCGTGTGATGGATCTTGGAGCCAATCCTCGAATGAGGCAAGTGCGCCTGTCTGCCCCTTATGCTGGAATAAGACTTAAAGTTTCTGAGTATAAATTGCAGCAGCTAGACATGTTATCTCTTATATTAGAATTATTCTCAAGTGTTTGAGAGGAAAGCCCTAATGAAACTAGTTGTTGCTTGCTTAGAGGCGAGAATGCTGTTTTCGTTGCCCGAAAAACAAGGCAATATCAGGCAATGCCTGCGGCAATAGAACGAGATGGCAGCGCTTGCTTCCCCCAGGCCTCCTTTCCCCATCTTTGCTTGCCCTCATCAAACACGCAAGACTTGCTTTTGTCCTTCTTTCTCAAACCATCGCTTCCCACTTATCACTTGATATCCTCATCTTGTCATGGATATACAACGCCAATTCCCTACCGTGCATTGGATCTGGGGAGGAGGCATCTCCTTCGTCTACGAGGTCCACCCTCTCATCGTGGTCAAAGTCCCAAAGTCTGGAGAATTTGAGCAAAAGCAATACCATAATGAGCTTAAGATATATCGAATATTTTCGGAGAATCCTCCTTGCCCATCCATTGTTCAATGTTTTTATTTTTCAGAAAATGGCATCTTCCTCGAGTACATGAGAGGTAAAAGACCCTATTATTGGCCTCCTAACGGCTTTATTAGCTAATTATCCTAATTAGATATGTCGCTTTCTTCTAGAATACAGAAGAACCACATTCGGGATCAGCAAGCTATGGTAGTTACAAAAGTGGAAAAGCTGGAACCTCTGGCCCTGCGAAAAGAGTGGATGAATGATCTCGCCCAAGCTGTTGCGTTCTTGGAGTCACTTAACCTCGCTCATGGTGACCTACGACCTGAAAATATTCTACTTGATCGCAACCGACTAAAGCTATCTGACTTTGATTGCACGGCAGAAGTCGGCGCAAATTATGAAGCCTGTATGGCTCCATATGGCAGAATACTACTTGATAGACACGATACAGACCAAGGAGAAAGTGGAACTTTTGGCTTCCTGGGCCCTCGGACAGAGCAGTTCGCCCTAGGTTCCTTGTACTACCTGATAAATTACAGCTTTGAGGTTTATGGAGACCGATGTCTTACTGAGGATCCTTACGAGCATGGGCCCAAGGTCGTAGAGTTGCTGCAGAACATGGAGTTTCCGGAATTGGATGGCGATCCGCTGATTGACGATGTCATCCACAAGTGCTGGCATAATAATTATGTCACAGTCTCAGAGCTGGCTGCACATACACAAAATCTTTTGTGTCGAAGTGCTGATACGGTAGAAAATAACGGAGTCGGCAGCAGAGAGGAAGGTAGCAGAGAGGAAGAAGCGAGGGTCCCTACCAACGCTATCTCCTCTACTATCCGATGGCCTAGCATGATCTTAAGTCGATTATTTCATAGGTTATGGTCCGGGCCTGGGAACTGGTGGACGTTTGTATTACAGAGCACCACCTTCAAGTTGAAGGGCGAGATCACAACCACCAGGCGAGCGCATCACGACAGCGACAGCGGCTATAAGGTGAAGGATCAACCCCCCTTACTATTGGGGAAAGAGGAATTTACTTCCAAAAGGGCAATTTGTCAGGACCTGGAGAAACGCAGCCTTCTTCGCGTACTTTCTTCAGATGAGCCGGAGCAACTTGGATTTACATTCGATTGGTATAGACACAGTCTCTAAGGTTGGGCTATCTATCGGAAAAGATACCATAAGACCGGTGGATGAAGGACTAAACTTATAAAAAAGATGAATTCGATCCTCTAAACCAATGGTTAACTTAAGGCTAGATATGAGTGCGTTGACCATGTGACGAAAGTTCTGTCACTGCACTAGAGCGAAGCAGCCAAGACCTGAAAGAAGTCGCGCTTGGCGGGGCGAAGATCAAGATTAGCGCTTCCAAGCTGACGGGAACCAGGCTGGATTTGGTTAGTTTGACTGATTATATAGATCCATCCATGTAGCGGACCACTCGGCTTTATCTGTGTGCGACGAGAACCAAAGGCTGGCTGTTGTTTTACTCTTTTGAAGGAGTAGGTAGAGTCTTGAAGGTAAAGAGGGAGAGGAGGGGGAGGCAAGCCTTGTCATTCTCACATTTCGTAGACTACTTCACCAAAATAACATCTATCCAAACAAACCGCTGGGTAATTATCCACATTACATAAATCACAGTTCATCAAGCATCATCGGAATAAGCCTCTAGGCCAAGGATTCTTTCCCACCACCAGATCGAGCGGCAGGATCCCTCCATATGTGGCAAAGCCTGTCTTGCTGCCCGTCTCTGCTCTTTGCATTGTACTTACACCAAACCCTGCATCATGTGCAAGGAGAGCAACTGCTAGCCAGCCAAAGCAGACGTAGTCAATATTCGCGGTATCGAGGATTTCTGCTGCTTCAGCGGCCAGTTGGACGCCATGACATGGTCGTTCGGACATTGTGTTATCAGCCATGTTTTTTTTTTTGTCTTCGGTTTTCTAGTGTTTTCTTTCGCCTATATTACCGAGTACTTCCTAGCTAAACCGAGAGATTCCCGGCGCGATGACGATGTTCCTGGGGTTTTTTTTTTCCCAGCTATCTTTTCTTGAGTGAGTGCTTCCTGGATATGACGAGAAAGAAAGCATCCACAACAGCGCTGACTGCTTTTTTTTTGGATACTTTTTGACCAGTTCCCACCATCAATGAACCCGGGCGCCTTTCAGATGTTGACGTTGTGCGTCAAAAGCCGCCGATTCAGTTCTTTATGCTCTTTTGCGCTTCCATTTTGCGCTCCCTTGATCCGTGAGGTGATACAAAGGCAAGTAACACACACTCGATCAGCGAGGCAGAGCTTGTGCCCCCCTCGTTCGGACTCGGCCTTCAAAAACAGGGGCCATCGCCTGAAGCTAACTCCGTTGTTTCCTTTCGAGATCCTCGCCAGCAAAGGGCTAAGGCGGACAAAATATCAGGAATACATGTCTGAGCCCAAGCGTCAGATCAGCAGCCATTGTGCACCCGCCATAGTCTGCACCTGAGGTGACGCGGATCACTGAGATTATCAATCAGTCAAGAATGAACAATTGAGTGCGTATCTATGGTGTGTTTTATCTGTGCTTCCTTTTACTCACAGGTATTCGGGATCCTTGGTGTGTTTCATCGTCGGAAGCTAGGTCTTTTCATGCTTCTTTTTGATGCTGCAGCAGCTAATCGTTCTGCATTGATAGAGTTTCTCCAGTCCTGCTCCTTTCGTCGAGTCTTTACCATCTCAGGAAAAAGTACGTGTCCACTCAGATAGGACCGCCTTGTCCGAACAGCAATATGCCACGGCTAGGTTCCACTGATGTCTTTCTGCAGACGGAAGATTGCTTCCCTACTACACTTGGTATATGTATAGAGCCGTGTCGAATCGGTGGAGCATAGTCAGCGCTCCCCAGGCTATTGGCGGACTCCAAGAGACAGCTCGGTTCCGAGCACAGAATGCTTCGTGAGGGGGGGTGGGGGGTCGCCGGATATGCCAGACTATTATCCATACCCCAGCCTTGAAACTCGTTGGACTGTCCCAATTCCTCTACTGTAGGCTCGCGCAGTTCCTTTTGGACCTTCGTGCACCCGCGTTGATGGCGGAAGACTAGAACGGATATCGCAGGTAGTTGTGCTCTTGCTTCCACCAACAGCCATTCGTTCGAGCGCAACTAGGTTATCTCCCTCCTTTAAGACGCCCATCTAATGAAAAAGCGTCACCCACCATCCCTTGACTAGTCACAAAGGCGATCAGGATAGCTGTTGCTGTCCGTGCGGTGGTGTAACAATGCTCACCATTGGTACCCCCCCGCCCGCGCTGCGATGCAGAACCCCTCTCCTTTGCGCGAGGTAAGGAGCCTCGCGTCGTGGTTGCTGCTGGAAGCTGTGCGGAGGGGACGGGAGGTAAGCCCGATGTACCTACCTACCTAGACGGCTATGGACGGCGGGGGAAGCTTGAAGAGCCATCGACTGCCTGCTGTGGGTGAGGAAACACAAACGGGAAGAAAGAGAAAAGAAAGAAAGAAAAAAAAAACTTGAAGCGTTTGATTTCCTTCCTTCAGCTGGCTCCATCTCAGCCTCATCGAGGATAATAAATGGCTCAAACACTACATACTATCAATTGATTTACTCAGGCTGGCCTGCGTTGCCCACGTTTAATAGTCACGCCTGCGTCTACCCTGTCCAGATCGCCATCAGCAGGCCATGTGTTTACCATCGAAGACATGGGTGACTTATTAGGTTCAACTCCCAGCATGAGTGAAGAGAGAGGTCGGGCCATCTCCGCCACCTTAGGTGCATCTAAACAATGGTACCCTCCTACCTTGTTGTTTTTTTTTTTCGCTTGTATCTCAACGCATATTATATCAGCTACTCATTCTCAGAACTTCTTTGTCACACTTTTGATTCGAGCGCCAGAAATATTTCTGTTGTAGTAGAATGATGTATCCTCGTACCTACCTCGATTACCAGCCCGGATGATCTGCGCCCGAATGCAAGACCCGATCAGAGATTCGGCAGATAGATAGATGGTCCCTTAGGTAGATGGAGCTCATGCATGGATCACCAATAAGACACGTCATTGCATGTACACCGACGATCTGATCCAAGCTGACTGGGTCCATGAGGGGATTTGGAGGAAGGGAAAAAAAGAAAAAAATTGGAAAAAGGAATTATAGGTGAGAGTAGATGCATATTTAACCCTGCGTTGTCTCACGGCTCCAAGATCACACACGCGAATTATTGAAGAAGAAGAAAGAAGGCCTTCCCCGGAGTATCTACGGTAGTGATGGCGCTTGTTTTGGCCGCTCTTATCGCCGCCATCGGGCCCATGGCTGCATCCGCCTTGAATTCTCGCGCTTCGCTTCTTTCGGTGGCCCAGGCAGACTGGGATGCCTTCAACGCGAGTGTTGCGGGCCAGCTTCGGGATGGGGTTCCCATGCTCGCGCCGTGCTATACAGTCTATAATGGGGAGAGCCAGGTATCTATCTACCACTCAAATTCTCCATGAGGCAATTGTGCGTTGTTCCGCGTCCGTTGACTAGTTCTAGGACCCCGACCCCTCTGCCTGCACAACTCTTCAAGAATCTCGGCGCGACCTCTTCTTCGTCTCGGAGAACTTTGGCGGGTATGGCGAGTCGAATTGGGGCGGGTGCCAAGCAACTGGCGACAGCTGTGCATTTAGCATGACGGTTCCTGATCTAACGACTCCGGTGACGAGGGCATGTGAGCAGGGGAGCGTTCCGTGGAAGTATGTGGATGCACGGAGTGTGGAGGATGTGCAGAAGACCTTGTTGTTTGCGAAGGAGAGGAATTTGAGGTTTGTGGTGAAGAATACGGGACATGATTACGCGGGGAGGAGTTCTGCGCCGGATTCTTTTGCGCTGTGGTATGTGATTCTTCAAGTTGGAAACTTGGCTGCTCTTGGCTGCTCTTTATAACTGATTTGTTCAGGACGCATCACATTCAGCCGCCGATTGAGTTGACTGAGGGTTACATCCCCGATGCGTGCTCTGAACCTGTTGGAGATGTAATCACCATCGGGGCAGGGCAGCAGTTCCGCGAAGTATACGAGTTCGTGAATAGTCACGGATATCGGGTGGTAGGGGGTACCTCTCCCAGTGTCGGGATGGCAGGTGGCTGGCTAGCTGGAGGAGGGCACAGTATGCTCTCGAATGAACTCGGATTGGGAGTCGACAACGTCCAGCAGATCAAGGCCGTCCTTCCTAACGGAACATACATCACCGCCAACCGATGTCAGAACCAGGATTTGTTCTTTGCTCTTCGCGGCGGTGGCGGTGGTACCTTTGCTGTGGTGACCGAGTCGACCTTTCTCGTCCACCCTAAGAAGCCTATGCAGTTCGCCCGAGTCTCCATTGCCGGTCTCAACGAGAAAGCTATCGCGGACTTCTTGTCAATCGTGGTTGCGAATACAGACAAATGGGCGTCTGAAGGCTGGGGAGGATATATTCTACCGGCTGCAGTAGGCGGAGCGTCGACAGTTGCCCTAGGCACCGCACTACTTGATCACTCCGAAGCGCAGGCTTCGATGCAGCCGCTGATCGACCTTGCAAACAGAGCTGTTGATTCAGGAACGTTGGGAAATGCCACCATCATCACCGGCGACTACTATAACATCCTGCAAGCTATTATTGCACGCGAAGACAGCCTCGTTTTCCCTAGTTCGGCGTGGGCATTCTCATCTCGTCTAGTGCCGAGAGAATCTTTCCTCGGAGAAGAAAACCAGCAGCAGCTCTCATCCGCCTTGCACGATATTTTGACCACGGCGCAGGGGCAGGATGTGCCTGCATCGGCTGGGCTCATGATGTACGCCGTAACACCGAGCCTCTACTCGCGTACGATGCCAGAATCAGATAAACCTGGCGGTCCAGGTGCCTCATCTGTAACCCCGGCCTGGCGTAACGGGCTGTGGCATGTCATCTTCACACGCCAGTTTGACGGTACTACTACTGATCCGAGCGTTGTTCAAGAGATTTGGCAGACCACGCACGAGATCATGAACCCACTCCGTGAGCTCACACCCACTGGAGGCGCGTATCAAAACGAAGCAGACAGCTTTGAGCCTGACCCAATTGGTTCATTCTGGGGTGAGGAGAATTTTGCGAGATTGCTCCAGATCAAGCGAGAGGTTGACCCGGCGAATCTGCTTACTGTTCATAACGGAATTGGATGGGATGAGGCGGATGAAAGATACAGCTGCTACCCTGACATTAAGGTGTGATCTATCTCGGTGTAAAATGATTGAGTCCATATGAGTCTAGGGCATCAGGGCTAGAAGAGCTGTAGCTGATTATCTCGAAATAGGTCTCGTCCGCCGCAGAGGTTACCCCGCTCACATCTGTTGCGGATGCGCCTCAGATGACGCCAAAAGACGAACTCTAGGGGTATTCTCGTGTGGTATATAGGAGAACAAGATGAGATCAAATGGCTGATGAAAAGAGTTGTTTGCATGTCAAACTTGGTTGGGTTACTGCGCTTTCTCCGCATCATCAACAAGAGTCTCCACCTCCTTTTCTGTAAATCGATGGAACAACTTTTTCGGGTCGGACAAATCCCCGGCCTTGTTGGCAGACTGCACATGTAACACCGGGACATCGAACTCGTAAACGTCCTTCCATTCCTGATTGCCAGGAACCATAATGTCGATCTCGGAGTAGTCGAACGGCCTCCGCTTCTTCAGTTGGGCCACGGTGGTTTTCGCAGTATCACAAAGTCCGCAGCCAGCCCGAGTAAAGAAGGTCACCCGAGCGGCCTGAAGAAGACGAGCGGTTGGGAACATGGCAGGAATTATGAACCGCGAACGTATTGGAAGGTAGTTGTTGTAAGGAGAGCGATTTGAACCAAGATGATGATGGAACCTTCGAGCTTCCCCAGACTAAACCGCTTCGGGCACTGACAATCAGCTTCTTTAACTGAGGTCCCTCCCCCGCTACGCTCTCTCTGTCCTTCTCCTACAAGTCGAGGGACCGCTTACGGACAGATTTATAATTTATTTGTGCAATCTCACTGGTTTCCGCTCACGATGGCCTCCAAGTGTGTCCACAAAGGCTGTGGGAAGGTCTTCACCGACCCCGAGGAGCCGTGCGTGTATCATCCAGGCCCGCCCGTCTTTCACGAAGGACAGAAAGGTAAGTAGCTGTTTTCGCAATGGGCTCGTTTTGGCCATTTTCTGGGGATTTATGTCATTCGCAAGTACCCTCTGAGTTAGTGTCGGTTCTGACCTCCCCCCGCTAATCCTTTCCTCGCCAAACCTTAGGCTGGAACTGCTGCAAGCCCCGCGTGCTTACTTTCGAGGAGTTTATGGAAATTCCGCCCTGCACGACTGGAAAGCACTCGACGGTAGACGATACCCCTGTCCCTGTTGAGAAGAAGACCGGCGCTGCTGCGACTCCTGCTCCGGCTCCCGATTCAGCTCCCGCCGCCGCCGCTCCTCCGGTTCCTGTCCCTACACATTCGCCTGCTATCCCACCCCCCTCGAATGCGCCTACACCCGTTCCTGAGGAGCCGGAGTCGGATGATGAATCCCTTGCTATTCCGGCTAATGCGACCTGCCGTCGGAGAGGTTGCAATGCCTCGTATAACCCGGATGTGCCGCGGGAGGAGGAAAAGTGTGTCTACCACCCGGGGCTGCCCGTCTTCCACGAGGGGAGCAAGGGATGGTCATGCTGCAAGAGGAGGGTGCTTGAGTTCGACGAATTCCTGAAGATCGAAGGCTGCGCGGACAAGAAGAAGCATCTGTTTGTGGGCAAGGGCAAGCCGGCCGGGGAGGAGAAGGTAGAAAATGTCAGGTGAGTTTTGGGGTCTCAAGGCTATCACGCCAAACTAATCAGCTGCAGGAATGACTTCTATCAAACCGCGCACTCGGTGAACGTATCGCTATACCTGAAGAAGATCGACAAGGAGAAAGCCACGGTCGAGTTCACCTCTACAACTATCACCCTTGACCTTCCTACTACGGACAACAAGCGGTACAAGGATAGCTACGAGCTGTTCGCGCCCATCGATGCGGAAAAGTCCAAGTTCCGCGTATTGGGAACGAAGCTGGAGTTGACGCTGGTCAAGGGCGATGGCACGAGCTGGCCGGTGCTGCGGAAGGAGGATCCATGGTCAGGAGAACGGATCCAAATTGGCAGTGCAGGCAGGGTTTGAGATGGACAGTTTCTCGACTTCGACATCGAGAGTAGGGTACATAGCAGGCTCAAAAGCACGCACGGCTGGATATAGTGCAATATTTTAATCGTTGCTCTGCAATATATTATGATTTTATGAAAATAAGGCGGAGAAATCAACACACGAACTAGTCAGGACCCTGAAGAAGCGGCCTTGTGCCTTGTCCGTAAAAAGAAGGCGGTGTGGCAGAAACACCCGGTAAAGGACACGGTCGATCATATTCAAAGGAGCCACTCAGTCGGCAATCGATAGATTCACGAAGGTGCTGGCCACTCACTCTTCCATTCTCCCTGAGACCCCCTTGACGACCTTTTTCCCGGAACGCCAGTTTAATTCTCGCCCACCGCTACAGCCGGCTACACACGCGAGGTGGACTCTACTTTAGTCTCTTTGAAGTCTCGCCCACCGCGGGCATCCTGTCCACCGAAATCGCTTCACCATGTCGACAGATTACACATATGATGAACAGGTGCGGATTGCTTTCTATCAGGCTATGCTTACGGAGCGGCCTGCTGATATGTCTTATCCAGGGCCAATTCTTCCCGTACTTCATCATAACGTTGACCGGTCTCGTCACGCTACCTCTGACATACAACCTTCTCAAACCCTCCAAAGGTACAGCTCAGCCTCTTTTCGACCTATGATGGTGCGCTATCTGACATCTCCGGACAATTTCAGAACTCGAAAATACCGCTCCCCGGATACACTCCGATTTCAAGCCTCAGCATGAAGACCTTATCGAAGCTCAGAAGCGGAAACGTCTCCGCAAGGAGCGCCGTATCAAGCGCATTGTCACCGTGATTCTGGGGTACGCTATCATTGCATACATGGTGTATTTGATCATTGTCACTGCACGGTCAACACCGAAGATCTGGGATCCCTATGAGATTCTAGGCGTGTCAAGAGTGAGTAGTCCCTTCTACTTTCCGCTTCAGTGGTGCTAACAGGTCTCAGAGCGCCGACGAAAAAGCCATTTCCAAACACTACAAACGCCTTTCGCTCATTTACCACCCTGACAAGATCCGTCCCGACCCCGCAAAGAATGAGACCATCGAAATGCTCAATGACCGCTTCGTGGAACTGACCAAAGCATACAAGGCCCTCACTGATGAGGAAGTGCGCAACAACTACCTTCAGTACGGCCATCCCGACGGCAAGCAGAGCTTCAGCATTGGCATTGCTCTCCCGCAATTCATCGTGACAGAAGGAAATGGAAAATACGTCCTGTTGGTCTACGGAGCCCTGCTCGGCGTGCTGCTGCCATACATTGTTGGCAAATGGTGGTACGGCTCTCAACGGTACACCAAGGAAAAGGTCTATGTCGCTACAGCGGGCAACATCTTCCGCGAGTACAAGGAGGATATTACCGATGGTGGAATCGTCAATGCTCTTTCGTCTGGTGAAGAATTCAAGGAGGTTATCCCAGCTCAACAAGCAGAATCTGGACTAGCGAAGCTCGAGAAAAAGGTTCTGGCAGAAGATGCCAAGTTTCTCTCTGAGCAGGATCGGGAGGCGATCAAGGGCCTGGATGACTTGAGCAGGAGAAAGGCGCTTGCGCTATTGTGGGCTTACCTAGGCCGAGTTGAACTGGAAGACCCTACTCTCGACGGAGGTAAGTAGCGTGGACGAGTAGGAAGATTAGCGCTAACCCGGCTACAGAAAAGTATGAAGTTCCGCCCATTGCTCTCTCACTCAACGAATCATTCACGGCTATTGCTCTGGCTTTCGGCAACCTTCGCCCTGTTCTAGGATCTTTCCGCGCTGCACAAAGCCTCATTCAAGCTGTTGCGCCAGGCTCGTCTCCTCTCCTTCAACTCCCGCACTTCACCAAGGAGGCTGTAGAATCTATCGAAGGCGCAGATTCCAAGCATCATATCACTGTTCAAAAGTTCATGAAGATGCCCGAGGATAAACGCCGCGCTCTCACTGTTGGCGCCGGTCTCCTGTCAGAAAAGCAGTACACAGCCGCCATCTCCGTTGCCAAGCAATTACCCGTCCTCCAGATTTCCAAGGCATTCTTCAAGGTCATGGGCGAGAAGGTCATCACTCCTAGCAGTCTTGTCCAGCTCGTCGTCAAGGCCCGGTTTATCCCTCCCGGCTCTACCAACGTCCCCGAAGTGAACCCCGCAGATCTCGAAGACATCGACCCCGAGGAGGGTGACCTCGATGCCCTCATGGGTCGCGGTCCCTCAAGAAACCGCTCCGTCAAGTTCGCCGACGGCCAAAACAAGACCAGCACAATCCAGCCTCCCCTCGCACACGCACCCTACCTCGCCCGCGACCACTCACCGCGGTGGAACATCTTCCTCGCCGACGCCAAGCAGGGCAAGATCGCCGTTCCACCTTCCACCGTCACCACCTTTGACAAGCCCCTCTTCGATGAGTCCGGCAAGCCCACGTACAATGTCCAGACCCTCAAGATGCAATTCCAGGCTCCGCCTCAGGTCGGAGATTTCCCATTTGTCATGCACATGGTTTGCGATAGCTACCTAGGGCTTGATGCTAAGCTCGACATTAACCTCCATATTGATGACCCAGCCAAGGCGGCTGCTCTGGAGGAAGAAGATGATATCAGTGAGCCTGATGAAGGCAAGTTCCCCGTGATTCCATATGCAGCAACGCAACTAACAAGATCCCAGACTCAATAGCCGGTCAAATGCAAGCGCTCAAGACCGGCCAGCCGCCCAAGAAGTCCAAGAAGGTCGTCGAGTCTAGCGACGAGGAGAGTGATACCGATGGTGACGAGGGAGACACCAGCGATACCAACACCGAAACGGACGTTGACGATTAGTTGTTGGAAATCCGCACTGAATCGGATGGAAGGAAGGGAGAAAAAGGTTTATAACGGTTTGTTGTTCAAGAGTTCATATACGACTATGGAACTTGGTTCTGGCATTGTTTCCCAGGGAGTATTGCATCCATCTTCCCCTTGCCACACAATACCACGCACAATCGGAACGAAAGAAAGGGGGTTCAAGGTCTCATTTACGTGCATGCATTACAATTTTCGTTACCATATTACTTTGCCTCATTTTATTATACCGATGTATTATCCATGAACAACTTTTTGTCACGTTTCTTTTTTTTTTATCTTCGGACGATGTTCAATGGGATAGTGTCTTTTCAAATTCTCTCAGATACCAAACAAGTAGAGATTCATATCACAAACAGCAAAATATCCACAGCAGTAAAGAATCTCAGACTTCTAAAGTCTGCCCCAAAAGTCCCAAAACTCGCCCGCACAGTGACTGCCCAGCCGGTGAGACAAACAATACTCTCCACTCGGTTTTTTTGCAGTGAAAAAGAAAAATCGTTCAAGTATTAAACATAGAAGGAAGGAACGATCCTTCGCGCCTGCCATACTCAGATGAGTGACATGGGTCGGGTCGCACCTTCCACCAGCTTCCAATATTGTTCCCTTCCCCAGGTTAGGAAAGCGCGTTCCACCGCCGGGCTGGGTGGCCTGGGTGGGCAACGACCAGGTCGCTACTCCTTCCCTGTATTGAACGTGACCCCTATCTATCAACAGCAAGAGGGAAGGGACGACCCGAGTCCCAGCCCTCTTAAGGTTGTCCGGGTGACGTACGTTCCTGCCTGGGAATTATCTACTCTATTATGTCCATCTTTACTACACGTAGCTGCGGAAGGAGTACTCCTATTAGCAACGCCTCGAAGAGTAGAATGCTAGCTCGGTTTTGCGAATGGGTTCTGGGGATGGATTCAAGAACGTGAGGTGTATTGGTAACGGGCTTTCGAGTGTGGAAGTAAGTCTCAGCATACCGAGGTAGAGAACCTTGAGGTATGGTAGGCACCGAGTGGTTGCTGGCGAGTGGTTGTTGGACCGTGAGAGAGCAAGAAGCTCTGGATACGACCCCCGCCACCGCCGTTAAATAGTTACTTTGAGCTATCCGAGGACAGCTCACGGTGGATACTGGGATTCAGCGACCTGAGGTAATGAGGATGTCGCTTTTGCAAGCCGCGGGAGGAGAAAGACATATAGTTTGACGTGGTTGCCTGTCGTGTACGAGGTGTCCTAGGTCAGCTTGAAGAGCAAAGTTGCAGGATAGCTTAGCTTGCCATATTCAAATAATCAAGGTCATGCCTATATTAAGCAGGAAGCTGATGTGGATACATCCGAAGTGTGAGTTTACGGGAAGCGGGTAGCTGAAGTACATACAACACAACAAAACGAGGGGATATCTGCATGACTATACATCAAAACAAGACAATCAAAAGAAGAAAGGTCGGGTTTTTCAGAAAGCGACTCGACGGCTTGAAACTATTCACACGGATATGCCCACGCCGTAGTGAGTGGTGGGTGGTAGACTGTTTGTTCAGGTATGTGAATACTGTAGTTTCCAACCAGTTCAGCAGGCAGACCAGCTGCAGTAACTGCCGGAAGACCTCCAGATGTGGTGGCAATAGGCGGAATCCCGCCGTCGGTAGAATCTGCGCTGCAGTTGTTTTCGCTGTAGTACATGTAGGCATTTGCAAGGCCAGTGACCGAGGGGTGTATTGGTGCCGAGCACTTGACGTCGCTTGGATTGGTTACAGGCTCACTGATCGGCCGCGGCAGCGTGGCTCCTCGAAACTCAGCATGTGTATATCCCGAATAAGGCTCCGATTGAACCGATGGATACTCCCACTTGACGGGAGCAGCATCCCCGGGAGACAGTTGGACGGGGCTAGAGATGTTTGGCGCTGGGTCGGGAGGCGTGGCAGGCTCTGGCGATGGTTCCGCAGTCGCGCAGCAATCTGCCGAGTTTGACAGCACGCGTAGGTATTGAAGCTCGCTGTTGTCCTGATTTCCGTTTTTGAAGCTGTCTTCGGCTTGCTTGATCAATCCCAGGCGGTCTAGTATGGCATGTGTCAGAGGATATCCATCAGGGGCCTCAACAAGAGGCTCGCCCGGAAATCCTTCTTTGGTAGTGCAGAGTTTGTAAAGCCGTTGGAGTGCTTTGACAACCAAAGAATGGTGCGATTCCAGCATCTCCACGAACCTAATATTGATTTTGGTTAATTGAGTTGCTATCGAGACATGAACAAAAGGACATACCCTCGTGAGTAAACTTTTGCCTGAGTAGCTTTCCTCTCCCTGAACAAGCACGGGTGATTATATGATGAACAGCGGTTGCATGGTTGTTTTCCATCACACTGCAGCGGTAAGCCCAAGCAGACGGGTATGAGAATCAATAACAAAGTACCTTGGTCTTCTTGACTCTACAACGATCACAAGCTTTCAGGACATGTTTGCGCTTGACCCGGAAAACGCGTTGATCAGGCTTGTCGTCGCTTAAAGCCATGTGAGGTCCATGCTGAGACAGAGTTGACAGTGTAGAAAAGTCGTATATACCATCGGGATAGCCCTCAATATGTGACTTTGGGCGTAGCTTGGGTTGTCTCGACATTTCGCTAGACATTTAATTGCACTAAAACGTACTTGAGAAGTTTAGGGCAGTTTTGCGGGTTATCAGAGTAATATGCGAGACTGATATGCGTGTCCCGGCTCCTCTCAGTCACCGCAGGCCGCTAGAGGTGAGGGGGAGGGGTAGCTCTTGACTCGCGGAAGACGCAAGCTGATAGAAGTGAGATGTCACTTGGGGCTGGTAGCGGCTGACAGATCTTGTCCGAGTAGTTACTCAGTGAAGATCATGATTAGCATGGAAAGGGTTGTTGTGCAGTGCAGTCGCCCCGCAAATGCAGCTGCCAATCCTTCCCCAGTTAGAGGCACGCCGAAGAAATGCCAGACTGAGAGTGACGTGGATCATTCTGGTATGTCACGATATGAACTGGCGCGGTCGCTCGCCATCGGCCCACCCCTTGTGGCTCCGGTAGCCTTGCGAATACCCAGGGCTACCGGCATCGGTAACGAAAGCCTTTACCTTGCAGCATTGTGCTCATGGATGCCAGGTTTGCCCTAGCGTCAACCCGCAGAAGTTGTTCTTGTTGACAGTTCTGCACCCCACAGCAAGTTTGAATGATGCCGAATGATATTCGTCGCAGCTTTCATCGGCACATCCCAGCCACAACCTTGATCAGTTGGGTTGGGCAGCGAACGCAGAGTAAGCATTATGATCGCTGGGGAGGATGGTGGCCGTGGCAGAATTCGTGGTCTTTGGTGGTGGTAAAACTTGCCTCTCACAATTTTAGGTTTCCCATTTTTGCGTCTTCCCCAATATCCACGTCTCGGATAAAAGAGAGTCCTTCCCAAACTGTATAGCGCGGCAGCATAAAGGCGAATGGCTCAAAGGGGTAAATAAACTGGCATCTTGCTGTCTTGCAGGGCGCCTATCGGAGGGTTGAACAGCTGTCATTGGCGCACGGGTGACAATCACCATCACTCGGGCTATCACCTCCTGCAGTGATGAGCTCGTCCCTCAGTCAACACTTCGCCAAGGGTGATGGATGTTAAGCCAATGGCGCCAGCTTTCTTTGCTTTTTCCTGCCGTCGCCTCCAACTCCATCTCCATGCAGAGGCTTCACAATTTTATTGACAAATGGTTCGTTGTAGCGAGAATTCAAACAAGTCATTTTCTAGCAGCGGATTATACCACGGAGAATCCTTCAAGCCCTCTTAAGCATTCTGAGTTACGGCCAAGGTTCTGTCAAGCTCGTGGGCTCGAATTATTGAGCGCAAGGCGGTACCGCAAAGTTTGGAAGTCCGGATGTTTCCCACGTCCATCACGTCGGATACAATACTTCAAGGGGAGAGCGAGCAATCAAGTCGTATTTCATCGTGGAACCGTATGTTGTGGATGTCCAAAGATAGGGACTTACTGTCGTGCAGGAGATCGACAGAGACATCGACTATGTAGGCTATTGTCGCCAGATTCAATAATCATACTAGACGAGCAGTGGCAGTCAAGGTGGCTGACTTCTTCATGAGCAAGACAGAACATGGAGGCTTCAGCAGGAGCCTCGAGCTTGCCAATTGGAGGTGTTCAAGGGTTGCACAGCATGCCCTTACTGCGTATCTGTACGCGGTCAAGCTTATCACGAACATGCTCTGCGGCGTGGAAGTAGATGGGGAAATCGAGGTCGGGGCAGACACGGCAATTGGAGGTAGAGCCGAGCTTGAAGCTCCTACCATTTGAATCATCGCCACAGTCGCCCTTTCCCAATATTTCTATTTGTCCGCCCCTTGTCTTCATCGGAGTTCTTCACGGGAGAGCTCGAAGATCTTCGCTAAGTGCAAATCAAGCGGGTAGTCTAGCGCCTGCAGAGGGGTCCGTTCACCTGCAGCCGAGGAGGTCGAAGGCGAGTATCCCTGGTCTTCACACCTGTTGAGGGCTCGACCAAAGAATCTCCAGATGGTCTCAGCGGGCGAACACCATTATGCAAGCATTTCGGCCAGCATGGGACAGTAGGGTCCGCGCCAATGTGGCGGTGCCAGCGGCTCTAATCTATGATGGTTTGTCCAAGATCTGGGGGCTAGACTGTTAACGGAGTTCCCTCACCGAATCCAGTGGTATTAATCAAACTATAGAGAGAAATATCGCAGCATAGCCGATGGAAACAGACGTGGGAAGCACAGGAGGAACCTTGAGAACTCGGAGAGATTCTAATGGCGGAGGAGCGCTGCGGGGAAACGTGACTTAAACCGACTCAAGCAATCCCGTGATGCACTGAGGTTGAACCTCGCACATTGCATCTCTCTACCGTGCTACAGAAATCTCCCCTGGAACGAGGATCCCACTGCTGATGCACAAAGCTCTGGTCCCATGATGATGTGCAGTTGCAAACTCGCTCATCAAGCTGTTTTCCCCAAATAATTTCCCATATCGTCACCAATATCGAACAGAACTTGATGCTCCGGTCATTTACCACAAGGTTCCAGACCTCGGCCAACACATTCAAGAGATAGCATTGATATACCTGGAAATCACGAGTCATGACAGCCAGATGTTTCTAGAAAGGAACTTAAGTCAGCATGGAGAATCGGACCGTGAAGCCCGTGCTTAAGCTGATTATGAGCAGATACTTGAACGTTAAACAACATTACGCGTGTAGATGTGAAGCTTGGGCGATCTACGGTCATAGATGGGCATAGATTCCGCTTTCTGGGAAACAGAGCGCCAAATCAATCGGAGCGGGTGACAGAAAGTCGCCAAGATTGCATCATATCAGACCAGTGTCGCCTTGCAGATGCTGTGATAAGGACTCGAGATGGCTCCTGGACGGTGAGTGGACGAAGGGCCATGAAATGGCCGCCCATTGACTAGATTCTCCGCTTACGAAACTCGAAATCTTGTACACCGGCAACAACCACGGGCCTGTCGCTTGCAAGGATGACGTGACGAAGTCGGCTCCACGAAGCCAAGTGTATACTTGTTTCGGAGTGCGATAACTCCGAGGGTGAGCTACCAGTAATCAGGATAGGCGAGAGTCGAGTTAATGAGCGCGCGGGAGTCGTGTCAAAAGAAAACCTTGTGGACGCCGGCAATCAGGTCAAAGCACGGAGAACAAAGCAGCCAGCGGAGTTAAGCACCTTGGAATTTAATGGAGGAAAAAGCAAAGGACTCTAGAGTCAAAAACAGTAAAGTACATTCGGCCACTTTGTGGGCCTGGGTGTTCGAGCTGGCCATCCAGAAGCCGCAGCAAGGGTCATTTGTTTGCTACTCTCCCGTCTGTGCCTCTTATGGCTCAGGAATGATCACACTGGCTTCGCCAGATGCGAGGAGGTCAAAACTTTCCTCGCTTGTTGCTGTCGTTGGCGAACTGGAGGTGTGTATCTCCTTCTCTATGGTCGACAACGAAATAGCCGCCTGCTCTGTGTCCGTCTCCCATTTCTTGACTCCAACCCACTCGATGCCATCACCAGCACCACGAAGGCTTACCTGCTGGCGGGCCTTTTCGCGCTCCATCAACAAAAGCGAGGCTGCTTCTCCTCCTAAAGATGTTGATCCTGGACGATGATGGCCTTCATCACCAGGCAAGGCAAGAGTGCGGGCATGCCACTCGCCAAGGAACATGCCATCCGCATCCACATTCTGACGCACCTTGAGCCACTCATCCATGTCTTTCCCGTACAAATCTCGCAGCTCTTGGCCAGTTGACTTGAAGTTCTTGGCCCAATGCGGCCTCGCGCCCATCTCTCGCATCAGCCACTCAAATGCCTCATAGTATCTGTCCTTGCAAGGAGGGTCGCGGTGGTATGGGCGATAGAGTGTCGCATTGAGAAACAATGTCGGGCCTTCACGGCTAGTAGGGTCAAGGAAGGGACGAGGTTTCTCGTTGAGAGTAGTGTCTGCAACTCTAACCTCGACAGGACAGTGGACCCAAAGCCCATCAACGGGGAAGGGAATGCGCGCTGTTTCAGCATCTCCATGCAGCCAAGCAGACAACCTCGTAATCGCTTCCGGGCCCTTTTCCAGCGGCAGTGCCCATTCATTAACAAATTGCGAGTAGAGACAATTCATCAGAAGCCCCGTCCGAGCCGGTTCAACCGCCTCGGTGACCGTCTTCTCAGGCTTGAACCCATATTGCATCCCAAACACAAACCACTCCACCCAGGGCAGGATCCGTGGGAAATAGTTCGACAGCGCCAGCAGGTTATGGTAGATGTGATAACCCAGCTTCTCCCCATAGAAATTCTTGGGCGGTGCCACCAATGGCCGGTCCGTCTTATCAGCATGCCAAACAATCGCACTCTTCTCATACGGCATCCACCACACACGCACAAACTCATGCGACGTCCACAGCCCAGCAGACCAGTCATTCAAAACACTCGACAACTCCCGCCTTGTCTGCCTCCACGCAATCTTAAACGACGACTCCGCACGAAGCCGAATCTCAACTACAATCCCCAACGCCCCCAGCGATACCAACGCAGCCCGGAATAGCTCCCGGTTGTTGTCCGCGCTGCAGCGCACAATCCGTCCATTCGCAAGCACCAGCATCATCGACTCGATACACTCGGAGATCAACCCATGCGCCAGCGAGCTCCCATGCGTCCCGGTCGCAATCACGCCCGCCACAGACTGCTCATCAATACTCCCAAGATTCGACAGCATGAGCCCATACTCGCTCTCCAAGCGCGCTCCGAGATCCCGCAACCGTATCCCCGCTTCAACAGTCACACTCTTGCTCTCCGGATCAACGTCCAGGATCCGGTTGAAGTCGTCCAGATTCACCATCCACGCCGAGGTACATGTTAGATCGGAGGGGGAGTGTCCACTGCCCACGACAACGACGCGCCGGCGGCATCGTCGCGCGAGGTTCACAATTTTCTGGATCTCTGCGAGCGACTGCGGGCGAATGTAGAGCTCGGGTCGCGAGTAGAAGGTGCGCGCCCAGGTGTGGTGGATGTGGTCGGTTGAGGTGCGGAATGGCACCGCGGGGTCGAGCCGGGAGAGCTCACGCTGGATGGCCGGGTCCATCTTGGATGAATCAGATAATAGTAACGTGATAGCGTAATGTATCAGTTAGAATTGAGACTAGGACATGTTGGTGTCAATGTTTTATTCGTGAAAATTGTGAGTAAAGGGGAAGAAAGAGAGAAGGTCTCGGACAAAGAAGCCGGCCGGACTCGAAAAAGCCATAGCGACGATGATGCGACTGCGGGTATTTTTGCGCTTTTCGTCATCGCCCGCAAGTGGGCCCGCCGCAACGGCTGAGAGCGATCTCCAACTCAAATCCTCGATAAGTTTGCTGGGCATCATCGACATCTGATAACTTTATTCGGCCATGATATTCTTGATCCTAGACGTTTGATGACGCAGCCACAGAGGTATAATAGGAAATCATAATATATATGGTATACGTTATATGTGTTATTGACTGCCCGGAAATAGCCACCATTCACCAGAACCAGAACATGTCCATCCATGCGCCCAAACAGTAGAAATCAAATCAACCAGATATGCGTATGCCGCAAAGCTCAAAATAAGCAGTATATGGCTTTGGTAATACATATGCAAGGAAAAGGTCGCCGAACTGAACCCGCCCAGGCTCCGTAGACAAATGCTCCCCCATTATCCGACGGTCGCTATACAGACCAAATGCAACGTAATGAATGCGTCTATGTATGAACAAAAAGGGAAAACTCCAGGCAAGTGGGAAGGAACTCCAAATACGTGGGTGGTTGAGAATGAGAGTTGGGATCACGATCGGATCGCGTCGATGGCTGCGTTGAGAGGGAACACTTGCGGAGGCCGCTGGAGCGGGCGTCGGCTCCACTTACGGAACGCGCTGCGACATGAATCGGGGGCTCCACCAAGGGAGATGTAGCTCTTAGGGATGAAAGGTCGATCCTGGAGGGATGCAGCAAGGATGCCGTACTCATGCGCAAAGACCACGGCGGATGCAAACTCGGCCGGTCGGTTGGAAGCTTGTTCGCCAACGATCCTAGAAGGATGATTAGTCCGGATCCAATCGTCTTGTGTTTACCAGTGTACTCACACATAGATCTCGAAAAATGTATCCAAGATATAGATACCTTTCGGGGAGAGGTCCTTTTGGGAGAAGGGTTCAACCTCCTGAACTGTGTCATTCGGACGGATTACCGGAGACGATGAGCCTGGACGTCGGATCCAAAATGATCTCTGGCCAAGCTCATGATCTACACGGAGCAATCGGTGGCCAAAGTGATCGTGGGCTGGTTTCAGCAGCCAGTGATCCGAGCGGATATAGTCTTCTGTCTCCTTGTGATGAGGGAAGACTTCGTAAAAGCTGCTGGGCTCTTCACCCTCAGCGACTTCTTCAAACTCCCCCGTGAGTCCCAGGTCCATGCCGATGAGCCGCGCGGCACCAATCTCTTCAGCAGAACTCCCTCTTCCTTTCCAGAGATACACCTTACCAAACATGGCGGAGATCACAAAGGGGTAGCCGGTACACAGGTTACGCGGCGCGAAGTCAACCTCATCAAACACCATTTGTCCAAGATGTTTCCGTCCGCAAAGCATAAAGATGGCCGAGGAGCTGGAACGGGAACTCGAGCCACGTCTTGTGATAAGAATACCACCAAGCGCTTGGATCAATCGAGCAGGCTCTTTCCCTTGGCTGACAATCTCCAGTTTACAACCATTCTCTCGAGCGACCTTTCGAGCAAAGGCCAGGGCGTTATCCACCGCTCCGCCCCATACATCATCTCCGCACCAAAGAAGCACTTCGGATCTGGTGTTACCATCCTCCTCAAACACATGGACACACAGATACATCGACCCCTCAAAAAGGATATACTCTTGATTGATTGGAAGATCCTGTTTCTTTCCTTCACCCGTAATCTCCCATACCTGCTTTTTCACTGTCCGAATACGTGTGCCATCATTCTTATCCATCAGCATTAGCTGCGGGTCGATGTTGACGCGGTCGCTGGACCGTGGAAATGTCCTGAAGAAATGAGAGATTGCTTCGAGTGACTCATCGGCCTGTGGTACCAGGGAGATGGACGACCTAGGGGATGACGGCTCATCGGTATATATGCTGGGCCCTTTAGGAGGGACAGGCGGAGATGGCAAAGACTTTCGGAATGGCGACGAGTCTCTCGACTGAGCTAGGAAGGCGTGGTGGCCGGTCATTCGCGGAGATGGGTAGGATTGGTTCTCCCTAAAACTTGTCCTTAGTGGGGAGGGTGATGGAGACGAGTATTGAGCTAACGAACTTCGACTCTGGCTGCCATGAGGACTTGACGGCGAGGTGCCAGGTTGTGATGGAGTGAAAGCAGACCTCATCGAAGGCGACCTTTCCTGACTGTCCGACTCATATACTTTGCGCTCCAAAATTGCAGGTCTTTTTGACGGCGTAATAGGTACCGGGTTCGGACTTGGATCTTTCTCGGGTACGGGCGGTAAGCTATCCCTAAGGCTTTTTGGTACGCTGATCGCCGGCGAGGATGGTTGTGCAAGGTCTGCTTCTGAAGGAACGTTTGACGGGATGCCTTGATTTGGGAGGGGCCAGCCACCTGAGCTACTAAAGGACGGTTCAGTCGATGAGGGGGCAGTTGTCTTTTTTTCTACGTCCGAAGACATCGGTGGGGTTTCTGGTGAGGCGCTGCGGTCTTCTTTATCCAGAACAGCGTCTGTTGAGGTAGTGGCTTTGGGAGGGCGTCTTTTGGGGCCTCTTGCACGGGCTTTCGTCATATGGGTGAGTGCCGAGGCAGACGTGGAACTCTGGGCTTCTTGGGCACTTTCCCCAGAATTGGTTGCAGAAGGAACCTTTCTAGGACCCTCAGCCGCAATTGGCGGGCCACGAGATAACAGGCCGGCCAGAGCAGGGTTTATGCGGCCTGCGAGATTACCTTTGATAACAGGGCCATCTTTGACAGGTAGTGTGTTTGGAGCCTGTGTGGTAAGCCTTGGTCGCAGAGCACGCACCAGTTCAACGGCCTCCACTATTGGTTGCTCTTCGACGTTAATTGGCTTGACCTCCTCCGGCTCCGTTTCTTCAACGTGCTGATCAGCTTCCCGGTTTGTTTCAACAACAGAGGGGTTGGTCTGAGTTGACTCCTCGTTTGGAGAGGATATATCTTCCTTCAGTTCGTCGCTTACACTCTCAGCGGGCTGTGGCACCACAGCCGGCTCACGGTTGTTGGACGGGTCAAGCGATAGTTGGCGATCATGCGAGCGCACTGGTGACCCATTTCCATCGACAGGGGTTGACGGAACGCTATCGACCGGAAGCTCATTTTTGTCGCTGCTCGGTTTGGCCAGGTGTTGACGCTTTAGGATTGCTTCTGGAACCACTTTTGTGGGCGCATCACCCTGACTGACTGTACTTCGTCGCACAGAACCACCATTCAGCTTCATGGCCTCTTTCTGTTTGAGGATGCTTTCCTTGAACTCGTCCACCCTCTGCGTCTTTTTCGGCCCTCCAGTAACGTTCAAGGCAGCCTTTCCCCTGAGAATGTTGCTTTTCAGCTCATCCGGCGCGACATAATTTGATGTCTCTGTCTTTCTCAACTTTCCGAAAACATTCTTAAATTCCGGCTCCGCCGCGGCAGATTGGTCCTTCGCCATGTCTTGTTTCCGGAGGTTTGCTCTGAAATCGATCACTGGTGATTGGGGCTTTGGCCTAGTCAATAGAGGGTCACGGATGGGCTCACGAGGAGACGACAAGGCAGCGTCGTTGAATCTGGGGGTAGGTGACAAGGACGGCGGTGCAGGTTTGCGTGTCACGGCCTTTGCAGGGCTGACCTTCGGTGCTTCGGTTGGAGCTTCAGTCACATTGGATTCTGCGAAAGGGCTAGCATCGGTCGAAGGAGTTTCAGGCAATTCCTCTTTAGCTGGGCTAGGTAATGTTGGCGGTTCCTCGACTGGGCTTGGTACACTCTGCGGCTCCCGTTTCGCTGGGCTAGTGGTATCGAGCGTTTCCTCTTCAGTTGGGCCAGGCGCACCCAACAGGTCTTCCCTGGTCGGGCTTGGTAGAGTCGGCGGTTCCTCCTTGGTCGGGCTGGAAGTCAAGGGTTTTTCTCTCGTTAAACTATTGAGAGTGGGCGATTTCTCGTTTCTCAGGCTAGGAAAACCTGTGAGTTCCTCTTTGGTTAGGCTAGAGCTAAGTTGTTCCTCTTTAGTCGGACTAGAGGGAGCTGGTAGCTGCTCTTTAGTTGGACTGAGGGTGAATGATTCTCCTTTCGTCGGGCTGGAAAGAGTGAGTGACCTCTCCCTTCTCGTGCTAGAAAGTGTTGGGGGTTCCTCCTTAGTTGGACTGGATTCTCCTTTCGTCGGGCTGGAAAGAGTGAGTGATCTCTCCCTTCTCGTGCTAGAAAGTGTTGGGGGTTCCTCCTTAGTTGGACTAGAATCATTGGTCCCAAGCACATCCGGGATACCCGAGAGACTTGGTTTCGTAACGTGGCTTCCAAGAGGCGTACTCCGCATCAGACCGACGGGAGTGACTTCCTTGAAACTATTCCGGCGTCCCAAGTCCACGCTGCCCCTTGATTGCCTGTCCTTTGCCCAAGATGTTTGCTGAGAGGGTTGCCGCTTATGCCTTGGCGAGTCGGGGAGATTCAAGGCACTTTCCAGCCAGGTGGATTTAGTGGGACTCCATCTTCTTGGGTCCATCGTCCTAGAGACGGGAGGCGTTGTAGGTCTTGAATTGGAATCAACCGGGCTTTCGAGGCCGACGGAACTTGTAGACCTTGCATGTAGACTGAGTGGGGGTCGGCTAACCTTCTCGGTCCTTCGTGAAACCGGAGGTGTAGCTGGACGCTCGCTTTCTTTTGTTTGGTGGACAATAGTTGCTTCGCTGTGGCTTGAAGTGGGTCGAACTGGTGACAGTGATGACCCTTCACGGCTCAGTTTGGGGGTAGAAAATACATCCATGTTACTCGGAGCGGCAAAGCTGTTGCAATTGCTCGCAATCGAATCGCCGCGGCTCCGCCCGGACGGGAGTTGGGCGCTCCATCGTTTGGATATGCTGTCTGATCGCCTCAACATGGCACTTTGGACGAACCCACCGAGGCCTTTTGTCGGTGACGTGGAACGCTCTGGAGAAAGTCGTCTTGGAGACGTAGGAGACACCGTCTGGCCTTCCACGCCGTCATCAGGCCTCGGGGGCTCAAACTTTTGCGCACCAGACAATGGGATGGGCGAGCCAAGGCCGGTAGCTGTGGAGACAGAAGATACACTTGAATACCGGTATCCCAGGCTGCTATCTGGCAATGTTGAGCTAGCCCTTGACGGGGGCGGGGAGCGTTCTTCGGCAATTGGGATGTTTTCTTTGTCTGATTCCGGACGGTTCTCCACTTCAGACTCATTCACCTTGGTCTCAACAATGCGGTCCGCCTTCTGCTCCTCGACTTGTTTTTCCAATGCCGGTGATCTTTCATCCTCGGTATGACGCAGGGACGACGATTCCCGCGAAACCGGTAAGGAGGCCAACGGGCTCCGTAACACCCCAGGTTCGTCGATAGAGGCATTTGACTGTGTCCTCCATCGGGTTTCTCGTGAAGGAGAGGTCGAAAAGAAGGTACGATTGCCGCTAAGATCCCTAGAAGTCGGTCTTTGCTGCCAAGATAGAGTTCCGGCTCGACTCCGTAAAGTGGGCGAAGCTTTCGGAGACGGAGAAGCTCCCTTATCACTGCCACCTTCCAGTCTTGACCCCGCTGGACTGCTCTCTAACGATGTCGCGGCCTCATCGCGGAGCGAAACTGACGCACTGTGGGTGTCGTGGACCGGGGTACGAGGGGTCGGCTCGAGCTGTTCTGGAGGGTCAATGGCTCGGTGACTCAACGACGACATACTCAATCGCGCCGGATCTAGGAGAGGGGATGAGTCTTTCGTGGGAGAAATCGACCGTGCTCGCTCTATAATGAGTTTGAACAGTAGAGGTCAGTTTCCGAGAGTGCGAAACACTGGGAGTGCCAGGTAATCTATCCAACAATCTTCTGACACCCGCAGCCCGGTAAATTTTCAGGTTGAAGGGGAGCCGCATATTTACCAGCTCTCCGAGCCTGTCTCTCTTTCCGACCCAGCAGGATCTCCTCCTCCAGCTTTCGTGTGCGTTCCTCATCCTCCTTATCGCGTTTCTCGCCGAGCTCGCGGATACGTTTGAGGAAGTCGTTTACATCCTCGCTGCCTTCCGCTTCGGATATGGAAGTCATGGCCAATATCAGGCCGGTCGAAAGGGGGCCTGTAGATAAAAAGGTCGCTAAAAAACTAAAAAATGCAGAAATTTCGCAAGGGAGGGTAAGAAAGAAAAGCAAAAAAAAAATTCCAGCCCGGTCAGTGGGAGCAATGCGGACCGAAGAGTTGCGTGGGAGGCACAGATAGCGAGAGACAAGGTGGGGATGAAGAGTCGGAGTTAGAGAGGGGAGGGATTATAGGTATAATCTAGGAAGAGAGTGGTGGAGGAAGAATTCTAAGGCATAATTTCTCACTGTGATTTTGATTATGACGATCCTCGAGGGCGCTGGCTGTCATGGTCACGCTCAGTCGTCTCGCTTTCTCCGCCTTTTCCCTCCCTTGAGGCACGACTGAGCGAAGTTCAGCTGCAGTCGTCGGCGCCCCACTGTTTCCTTTTCTTCCACCACGAACCATGATGCATGCAGCGAATCCTCTGCTCTCGAGGCTGAGTTCTTGCATCCTTGTCCGGCGCATGACATGCAGGTGACTTTGTTCGAAGTATCTATACATTCCCTGCCGTTGTTTTGATCTTTCTACACGCGGAAGACTGTTTACGTTGCCGGCTCGGCTGAAGCTGTGGAGCAAATCGTCCAAGTTCTCATTGCCTGCTCATATTTCGCTCATTGCTCTTCATGTTTCGCCAATCCGCAATCTGGTTCCGCCGATGACGACAGGTTCCTCTATTAATATCAAGGATTATTATGATTCGCGCCGATGGTAGGAATGCATTGGCATTCCACACGAGATTCTCCGCCGTCTCGACCCAATTGAGTTAATCATCATCAAAGACCGGTTTGGCTCCAGCTCGGACCCATGGATCTCGATCGAACCTCCGCCCCTTCTGGAGTCCAGTTTCTTACCTTCTCGTCGTGCAGATGAAGCTTGGCCTTCTCGCTCGAAATCAAGATTGAGCTCGGTTGACTGCCCCTCCTAGTCGAGCGCATAGCTACCTGCGACCCTTTATTTCGACCTGCACCTATGGGTTTATAACTAGTTGTGCGTCGTGTTTGGTGTCCATTGAGAATGAGACACAAGATACAATACAAAATGGGATACCTGGTTGATCCTTTACGACTCTGCCCAGGCTGCATCATCATTTACCCAATCTCCCCTTTGTCCATGGGGCAGCAAATCCCATTGACAAGCAAGCTGCTTCTCAAGAGACGGGCTTCCCGGCCCGTCGTTTACTGCATTGTTTTGACCCGAATGCCAACATCTAATGTTGATAGGGCTTGTTGGTCGTACAATGCTAGTTCAGTAAGCTTGCAGGTGAGTGCTGAGTTGTCGAGCATGTCACCGTAGTCCAGGGCATCTCTAAAATTGGAATTGATTTTCGTGGCCTTGAGAATATCCATGTCTTCATCGGCCATGCAAATTCTACTACACAGTCGAGGATCAGCTAGATCGGCTCAATTTCTTGCTGGTGTGGTGAATGCAACTTCCATCATCTGCTCTCTAACCGATTCCTGTACCATATCAGTTTGAATATACTCGTCCGTGACAGAATTGATTTAGTGGTCCTGAACGGTTTGCCTATCCTTGATCAAGGGTGTGTATCCGAGGAAGGGTCTTCCGGTTTCTCCATATCGACCTGGGTATTCATCAAGTCATGGCATTCGGTGTTGTTTTGCTTATACTGTATCTGTCATCGTTCGCTCATTGGGAATGGTCGGCTCACATACTTCCTCCCCCCACCTATCCAAATATATAATTGCCCGGTTCTACAGAAGACGCAGTGAACCAACCAATAAATGCCACAACAACCGAACCCCGAGCCCTTTAATCGTGAACGAGCTGTCTGGACGATATAAACATGGACTTCAGGACCTTCACATATTATCTCCTTGTTGTGGTAGAAACTGCGGCATGTCGTAACCGGGTGGCGCTGTCATCGGAGCCAGTATCGTCCATACTGACAAAGTCTAAATAGTGACTCTACCCCCGGCATCAGCCAATAATACAAAAAGTAGTTGAGGATACACGTGTAACTCGTTGGCTACCAGCGTGTTTGCTTGATATATTGTCAAGCGATCCAGTAACTGAGTCATCTAGGATTTCGTGGGCTTGACCCTCGAGTATGTATATGACTACAGGAGGTAGTGGTTCTTCAATGAGACATGAGTCAGATAAAAGTGAGCATTAACCATAAGATAATGAGTATATTACAGCTATAAAAGGCCTATATAAGGTGATATTTCACCCAATTTTCGCACTGACTTTCGTCGCAAAAGATCAAACTTTTGTATGACTTTGACACTTTAACAGACAAACAGTATATCAAGCAAACGCGCTGGTAGTGTAGCGGTTATCATCCTTGCCTTCCAAGCAAGGGACCGGGGTTCGACTCCCCGCCAGCGCATTCCAAAGAACAACCCAGTTCAATTCTTTTTTGCCTGGCGCAAAGCGAGCGAAGCCGGGGGGTTCAGGCGTTGCGCCGGCTAAAAATGACGCTAGCGCCGAATTAAAGCCTGTGGGGCTGCACCACGCCGCCCTTTCAGCCAATAGTGCAGCGGTAACATAACTGGAGCATTATAATTGGCCGACCTCAGCAAACGACCCCACACAGCTCCAACCCAGCCGGTCACCTGCTTTTCCCCTAGTCACTTCAACGGTCATTTCGTGCCATTTCCTGGTCATTTTTTTTCATTCGAAGCCTCACTTTTGTTACTCCGTACGGTGTATATCCCAGATATATTGTCTCATTCTCAGTTTTGATTGACTGGGTTGATCGCTTCATTTCCAAGCCCATCCTTAGCCAGTCGGCTATCACGTGATCAACGCAAATCACCATCCTTGGACGGGACGACGTGCCTCCAAGTTTAAGCAGTAAATACTACCCGTGTTTTGGAGGCATTCCCGTTCAAACTGCACACCGGAGAAGAATCTGAACATGATCTGATTGCGTTGTTGCCCGTATGGATACTCTCGGGCAGCGATGAAAGCCATCCGCCTCCTGGATGATGAAAGATTCGAAAAACGACAGTAGAGATAAAAATCGATCGGAACTATGGATTGGACGGCTGTGATCCAAGATCATAGAAGAATGATATTAAGAGTTGTAGCATCATTACTAGTATGCGTTCTAAATATGCATGTCTTGCCTGGGAGCATGTTCAGTAAAGAAACAATCGGTCCTTCGCGTCCTGCACCACCCAGTTCAGACCCTCGTGTAGATTATTGCCCGTCATCGCACTGCAAGGAAATACGGTCCACTTATGTGTTTTGATAGAATCTAGCTGCAGACGCTGTGGCGGGAGTTAGACTCGTGCATAGCAACACGAAATCCGGCACGGAAAGGGAAAGAGAAAACTCACCTGGCGAACTTCGTCCTCGGTCATACATCCCTCAATGTCGGTTTTGTTCAAGAAAATAAGAAGACTTGCGCCCATCAATCGCTGTTCGATCGTGGTAAGCGACATTTGACAAAGCCTTTGCGGGCTGATATATCCGTACCTCTTCGAGCAGGAGCCCAGCGAGCTCGTCGCGACAGTCATCAACTCGCAACCGATCCGTTGCATCAACAACCCAGACCAGAGTGTCGGTTTTTTCAAAGTAGTTTTTCCAGTACGATCGCAGTGTTTTCTGGCCGCCGACGTCCCCTTGCAAGTGTTAGTAGGGAGGGGTCCAAACCCATCTCAGAAGACCTCACAGATGTTTAATCGATACCTGGAGATGAAGTTAGCATTTCTCCGAAGCAATCAAAGAAAATAAGATCGTAACTACCCGCCGAAGTCTATCGTCTTGATGATGAAGCCTAGCGTTGGGCTTACAGTGGTGACATCCTCGTTCATGATTCGCTTGACGATGGTTGTCTTTCCCGCATTGTCTAGACCTCTATACTGCTGTTAGCGGAGTCGAGCAAATTTTTCTGGGGTTTTTAAGTCGTACAGCATCAGTATTCGCATCTCCTTATCCTTAAGCCTTGCTTTTCGGAGAATGGACAACATATTGGCAAGGAGAATTGTCCAGCAATCTCTTCTTGGCGGTCGTTGAGGATGGAAGGTTCAAGTATCCGGGCCGCGATGAGCGAGCAAAGAGCCAAGTTGGCAAGTCGAGAATCAACTACATGTCTTAAAAACCAGTCATTTTATGCAAAGCCAATTCCCCCTCCTTTGGTACCTGCCTGGTTAGAGTCATTTGTTGCCACCTGGTCTTGTTACCTATTGGATTCTATTCATGCTACCCCACTCACATAGAAATCCGTGCTTTAAACATATCCTCTTGCCTATTATTCATGAAAGTAAAACTTACTACTAGAGGTAGTATGAGATTATACCTTGCATGAGCCTCCTTATCAAGCACCCCAAAGCTTTCTTCTTTTTTTTATCATCCAAATCATCCACAGATCTTGCTGCTATATCCAGTGTTTTATTCTGGCCTTATACTACTTTTCTAAGAGTCTGGTTCTATCATTCTATTTACCTAAGGCAAGTGGCACAATACCTACGCACAGCGTGAAGATAGCTGGACTAACACCTTTGTCACTGACGGGTGTAAAGTGCAGAGCCGTTATGGGTGCCATGGGGATCTGTGATAGTCTTGACCTCTGGTCTCGAGTCAGGGCCGCCAAAGAAACCCTGAACAATGAAGGCTTTCTAAACAAGTATCGTTCTCCCCCCAACTCGCCCACTGGGAAGGGGATTGAAAATTCTCTTAAAGGCAAGCATGGGCCAGAAGTGGTTGAGGTGAAAGCTATACTTGCGCTAGAAAACGAAGCTCCTCTCCCTCAAGACCTGAAGACAGAACTTGAAAGTTCAAAGCCTGCCTCCGAGCCTGTCTTGACTCCAGATTCCACTGAGACGCTGGCCTCTCATTCACAAGCCATGGCGACCAACAACTCTTCGAGCAATTCCCGCACCCTCGCTCCCACGTTAGGTCCTTCCCCTTCCCGTTCCCTGTTGGAACCTTCTGTCAGCACAAAGCAGCCCTGTGAACCTGTTATTCCTCTCACTCTTGAAGAAGCCATCGCCGGATCTGAGGAAGCCCGAAGATCTCACAATACAGAGTTACTAGCCAAGACTCGCAGAGAGCTGGGCGCTAGTGTTACTCCTCTCCGCGGTCCTGCCAGGGCTCCTGTGGCAAGCAAAGAGATCTCGAACTCTCAACAAGGCTCAGTTAACGGCCAGCGATCTTCTGCTTCGTCAAAAAGTGCTAACTCTCCAACGGCTCCGGTTTCATTCGCGCAGAATAGTACTACACCTCGTGTCCATCCAGTTATACCTCTCAAGCCGCCCCGATCCCAGAAAACCCCCGTCCCACACACGCCTCGCATCCCGTCTCCTCTCGCAAACGAGATTACTGCGGCCTCATGCTCAGCGCCTAGCCTGGCATCCAAAATTGAGAACATACCTCAGAACACATTTGCAGTTGGTAAGTTCCACTCTTTTCATTTCACCGAGTAAGCACCAGACTAGACAACACCTCGTAGCAGAGACACAGGAATCGGCGAGAATGTTGAGCTCGAATAGCTCCGATACGGTCCTTAGGCCTCCTCTGGGAGGGTATAGGAAGGGAAAAATACCAGCACGGGGCCGAACAGTGCTCCCCAAGGAAATCGAAAATATTCGTCCTCAGCAAGCCGTGGAACCGCTCCCGTCTCCGAATTCGTGCAAGTCTACCGGACCCGACAGCGATAGCTCTCACCCCTCGGATCATGGGCATGAAGGCCACAAGGGCGTTACAATACCCGAGGAGAACGACATGGAGGAGCTGGAGCGTTTGCGAAAAGAGATATTGCTAAACGCCCATAGAGCTGGGATGGGTAACAATGATGCGACGGCTAGCCCGGAGCTGCTTGTTACATGCAGAGATGGCCCGGGGACCTATATGTTCTCGCCGGAGTACCAGGAGATTGAAAATTCTCGTGTGGTCCCGCAGGATGATACACCGGATTACAGCAACCTCCCAGGAGCGTTGCATGTGTTCTCGACAGAAAATGCCGATAATCAACAGCTCCCAAGTGAATTAGACTCTCGACTGAGGGTTTGCCGAGAGCTTTACCACAAAACCCCTAGAGTCTATCCAGTCATCAGGGAAGGAAACCTTGAGCTTTCTACGGTGGCGGATAAGAGCCATGAGAGAATTCTCAGGAAAGTCAACAAGTCTCAAGGGCTTGGCTCAAGTTCTCCCTGCAAGGCAGAGGTAAAGGTAATCAAGCGTTCCAGGAAAAAGCGAACTGTGCAGGAACATGCGTGGAGTGATAAACATATTATGAACTGGGAGTACTTTCCGCACATCCCGCAAAACAACCCAGACCTCAGTCAAGACCACGAACCGGTTTTTCCGGAATGGTTTCGTGCCCGCTTCCAAAGTTGGCTGGATGATACTATCCCACCTGATGCCCAACCCAGAGGTACTCCGTTGGATGATACCGTTCCAACAAACCATTTGGTGGATATATATCACGAAGCATTCTTCCATGGCACAGCGCATGCCGATGGGGAGAACTCCATGTTTATTCTGGACATGCGAAAATACGAGGCTCTTCTGGATGTAACAGACAAGAAGACGCGGGATCATGCGCATGAAACCGCGGCTGGTTATGCCTATAACTTCAATGTGCAAATGAAGAAGGCCGAGGAAGAGGAGCACCATCGAAGGGAAATGGATCGCAAGGTACGGCTGGAGGCACTACACAGCCCGCGCCTACGCAGCCCAAGCAGCCCTGTGGCCAATATCTACCTTCGACCTGTTGAGAATAAAGACGTACCAGAGCTGCAAGAGATCCACAACTGGTACGCAAGGAACTCGACCCGCAGCCCCTATACCACCCTTGGTTCCGACCAAATTCATGAGCGTATTGAAGCCTGCCGCAATGCACAGCTGCCATTCATTATTGCAGTCGACCGTCGGAGCGCATCATCCAGGAGACCAGAAAAGATCCTGGGGTACGCGCTTGCCAAGGACTTTGATAAGAGTGCATATGCATCCCGCTACACAGCCGAGCTGGAAGTTTTTGTCAAGGAACGGGAAACTAACCAAGGAATTGGCAAGTGCCTGCTTGATAAGCTACTCGAAGTCTGCGACCCGCTGTACTGCCCAAACGGTGGCTATCAGTTTCAAGCAAGCACCGATGACCGCTCGGCGTATTACCCGGGGGGTAGACGCAGACTAGCTAGGCTTGTATTCACGCTTTCTTACGTGGACGACGGTGAGATCACGGATCACAAGCGAGTCAAGAAATGGCTTGAGCAGAACGCTGGGTTTGAAGAGCAGGGATTACTTCGTGGTGTTCGCGTGAAGGGAACCAAGTTGTAAGTGTTTTTTTCCCTATCCGGTATGGTAAATGGCTAATCAAGTACATAGTGTCAACGTCGCCTACCTGGTGCGAAATACCGGCCATAGCGGGACAGACAAGTGGGAGCCATAGGTCTCATAATCGAGAATCCATGAAGAGTTTGCAGACCAAGAGTTGCTGGTTGTCAGTTGACCCAGCCCAGCGATGATAATTGATATGCATAGGTCGGCATTCTCGATGAGGATTGTATTTAATTTTATTTGAACTATATCGGGATACGGTAGAAACCTCAGGCAGAATTTTCAATCGGTGGCGGTAGCTTTTATTGCCGGCTCTATCTCCCCACGTGATCAAACTTTTTTTTCCCGATATTTTTCTGCCGCCAGGTACGAAAGTAGATACACCAGAAATACACGCTGGATCTGGAAGAGAACAAGGAGGCGTTGCTCAGTTGCTTGTTTTAATTTCTCAATTTTTTGGCCAGGTACCCATTCACGCGAGCTAAACCCCACGAACTCCTTACGAAACCTCGAAATGGCGCCTACCGCCGCCAAAAAGCGGTCCTCCGCAGATGATGATTTCGTCCTGACTCTCTCCGACGACGAAGACGTTACTCAGTTCAATGGCGCTGATGAAGACGATGCCGGCGACGAATTCTCCGGGTCAAAGAGCTCAACAAAGAAGCGGAAGCGAGACGGCGAAGCCGAGAACGGTGCGTCGAAGAAAGCCAATAAGAAGGTGAAGTCGCAACAACAACAACAACAGAAAGAGACGGCGGAATCAGGGAAAAAGGATAAGAAGAGTAAGGGCCAGAAAAAGGAGCAGGTGATATCCACAAGAGCGTCTGAGGGGGAGGAAGAGGAAGAGGAGGAGGCATCTGAGGAAGACGATGCCGGCGAGGACGACGGCGCGCTAGACTCGGAGTTCGAGTTTGATGTTGGCGGTGTTGCAAATGAGGTCGTGGAGGGATTCGATGGGTGGGGCGGCGACGGAAAGGATGAAGAAAAGAAGGGGGACAAGAAAGCAGTTGACATTGATGATATTATTTTGAGGAGAAAGGCGAAGAAAGAGGCGCAGGATGCGAAAAAGAAGAAGAAACAGCAAGTTGAGAGTGAGAGCGAGCCAGAGGAAGAAGAGGAGGAGGAGGATGTGGATGGTATGTCTGTGGACTTTGAGGATGATGAACTACTTGCGAAAGACGGGTTTGGAATGGGCGCTGATGGAGAGGATGAGTCCGAGGCTGAGGAGAAGGAGGAGGATTCCGAGGATGAGGAGGGCGAAGAGGAGATTGACAGCGATGATGAGGCTGCCTCCGATAACGACTCCGTTGCTACGCCGGTTCAACATCCCGATGACATGCCCTCCGATGCAGAGTCAGACGCCGAAAGCGAAGTCGACGCGGAAGAAGAAGCCAAGCGCAAGGCCTTCTTTGCTCCGGAAGAAAATACAGATGCGCCAGTTACCGGTGCGAAGCGGTCATTCCAAGAATTCAACCTCTCCCGACCTATTCTCCGTGGTCTTGCCGCCGTGAGCTTCACCAACCCTACTCCCATTCAGCAAAAGACAATTCCCGTAGCTTTGCTGGGCAAAGATATTGTCGGTAGTGCCGTGACCGGTTCAGGAAAGACAGCTGCCTTTGTCGTGCCTATTCTCGAACGTCTCCTCTTCCGTCCTCGAAAAGTCCCTACTAGCCGTGTCGCGATCCTCATGCCTACCCGTGAATTGGCGGTCCAGTGTTACAACGTCGCTACGAAACTGGCTACATACACCGATATAACATTCTGTCAGCTTGTCGGTGGTTTTAGCCTCCGCGAGCAGGAGAATATCCTCAAGAGACGTCCAGACGTGATTATCGCCACGCCCGGTCGTTTCATCGACCACATGCGCAACTCCGCAAGCTTCACGGTGGACACGCTCGAGATCCTGGTTCTCGACGAAGCTGACCGCATGCTTGAAGACGGTTTCGCCGACGAGCTGAACGAGATTCTCACCACAATCCCCAAGTCCCGACAAACCATGCTTTTCTCTGCTACAATGACCGACTCTGTTGATAAGCTTATCCGCGTCGGATTGAACCGTCCTGTGCGGCTGATGGTTGACTCGAAGAAGAACACCGCCGTCACCCTTACCCAAGAATTCGTCCGTTTACGACCAGGCCGTGAGGACAAGCGACTTGGCTACCTTCTCCACCTCTGCAAGGAAGTCTACACCGGTCGTGTAATTGTCTTCTTCCGGCAAAAGAAGGAGGCGCACCGCGTGCGCATTGTCTTTGGATTGCTTGGTCTGAAAGCCGCAGAGCTTCACGGTAGCATGAGCCAAGAACAGGTATGTTCTCTCCCGTACTCCACATTAGCTCAATAACTGACCACAATACAGCGTATTAAATCCGTCGAAAGCTTCCGAGACGGCAAAGCCGACTTTCTCCTCGCGACCGATCTCGCCTCCCGTGGTCTTGATATCAAAGGCGTCGAAACAGTCATTAACTACGAAGCCCCGCAGAGCCATGAAATCTACGTTCACCGTGTCGGTCGTACAGCCCGTGCCGGCCGCTCCGGTCGTGCATGCACCATCGCCGCGGAGCCAGACCGTAAGGTCGTCAAGGCTGCCGTGAAAGCTGGAAAGACCCAAGGCGCCAAGATCGTCAGTCGTGTCGTTGACACCGCTATCGCAGACGAATGGGCTAGCAAGGCGGAGGAGTTGGCTGATGAGCTTGATGAGGTGCTTGATGAGGAGAAGCTTGAGAAGCAGCTATCGCAGGCGGAGATGCAGGTGACAAAGAGTGAGAACCTGATTAAACACGAGGCGGAGATCAAGTCGAGACCGAAGCGAACATGGTTCGAGACGGAACGCGAGAAGCGTGTTGCAAAGAAGACGGGGGCGACAGAGCTGAATGGGGTCTCGAAGAAGGATAAGATTAGGCTCAGTAACAAGGATAAGAAGCGGTTGGACGATGCGCGACTGCGACAGGAGGGCGGGCTGGGAAGAAAGAAGAGCAAGACTGAGCGTGAAGACCCAAATGCTGGGAAGGCTAAGCCAGGGAAAGGGAAGGGCAAGGGGAAGGGGAAGGGAAGGAGGTGAATTATATCTCATAGACCACGCTGAACATAGCTCCAAAATGCATAATACCGATATATTTAGGGTTAGCTACAGCTCCACCTCCCGTGTTCTATCGTATGGCTCTCCTACGAGGCACTCTTGTGCTTCTACAACGTTGTATCTTTCATTGCGGCCGCATATGGGTTTTAGGATATACGAGTCAAATGATAATGTAATACCAAACGGCTAATCATGGCCAACAACTTTTTCTCTCACGACCCCAGTCAGTAGTGGGTATTTATTGAATAATAATGCTGATTGACGATGGATCTCTCAGCAAGGGATCGAGTACAAGACCGGTTTCGCACGGCTATCCACGGACGAGAGAGTTGCCCCAGGCAGAAAAGTACGGCCTTGGCTCCGCAATCGGCCCCGACGGCGAGTGACTCAACAAGAGCACAGACAATATGCAGTCAGAAGAAGGCTTGGAATTGACGAATTATCGAGTACTTATAAGGGTGCTCTTGGAAAGCTCTTGTATAGAGATAAAATGATCGAAAATGCTGGAATAGTTGCTAGTGTGTACTTGGAACAGCGTGTACAATAGCAGGTGGATGGAGAGGCGGCCCCGCGAATGAAATCATGGACATTGAGCATCCCCGCCATCGGCCATGCTGAAAAAATTGACTGACCTTCTTTTGCCCACGATTGACGAGTGACTCACGCCTGTTTGAAATCCAGGGTCAATTGCTGGTTATATCTTCCGCGTTTTTCTCCCGTATTTCAACTCTCTTCTGCTCTTCTTCCTCCAAGACAGACTTTCCAATTCTTCCCCGCGGTTCACCCCCACCGACTGGGTCTCCGATTACCCATCATGCCTATGTATGCTTCTGCCGCTCTCTTATCCCAGACAAGGCGAGGGCTAACCCAGACAGGCTCAAAGATCCTTCCAAAAAATACAGGCCTTTCAAACCCCTGCAGCTGCCTAACCGCCAATGGCCTGATAAGGTTATCGACAAGCCTCCTCGGTGGCTGGCCACTGATTTGCGAGATGGCAACCAGAGTCTGCCAGATCCTATGGTATGTCAATCCTAGTCCATGTACTTGTAGTTGTATGATGAGTGTAGCTAATAGTGTAGGATGGCGACCAAAAACTCCGCTTCTTCAAGATGCTCGTCGAGATCGGCTACAAGGAAATCGAAGTCTCCTTCCCCTCTGCCTCGCAAACCGACTTCGACTTCACCCGTCACCTCGTCGAAACGCCCGGTCTCGTCCCCGACGACGTCTGGCTCCAGGTTCTCTCGCCGTGTCGTGAAGACTTGATCCGCCGCACAGTCGAATCCCTCAGGGGAGCAAAGAAGGCTATCCTGCACATCTACCTCGCGACGAGCCCGTGTTTCCGCCGGATCGTGTTTAACATGGACAAGCAGAAGAGTCTGGAGATGGCGGTGCGCTGCGCAAAGTTTGCGCGCTCCATCACGAAAGATGACCCTTCCATGGCAGGCACCGAGTGGCAGTTCGAGTTCTCCCCCGAGACCTTCTCA
Organism: Aspergillus ustus; assembly: GCA_000812125.1. Taxonomy (NCBI): domain Eukaryota; kingdom Fungi; phylum Ascomycota; class Eurotiomycetes; order Eurotiales; family Aspergillaceae; genus Aspergillus; species Aspergillus ustus. The sequence continues at coordinate 239,179 of JOMC01000049.1, read as the reverse complement.
GATACGGAACCCGAATTCGCAGCGGAGGTCTGCGAGGCCGTCAAGGCCGCTTGGGAGCCCACCGTAGAAGTCCCCATTATCTTCAACCTCCCCGCTACAGTCGAGATGTCAACACCGAATGTCTTCGCCGATCAGATTGAGTTCTTCTGCCGTAACGTCTCTGAGCGCGAGAAATACGTCGTCTCCGTTCACCCGCACAACGACCGTGGCTGCGCTGTAGCCGCTGCCGAACTGGCTCAAATGGCCGGTGCTCAGAGAGTTGAGGGCACTCTGTTTGGTAACGGAGAGCGTACCGGAAACGTCGATCTTGTCACTCTCGCTCTGAACCTCTACACACAAGGTATCTCGCCCGAGGTCGACTTTTCAGACATCAACTCCGTCATTAAGGTTGTGGAGGAGAGCAACAAGATCCCTGTTAACGAGCGATGGCCATATGGTGGCCAGCTGGTTGTGTGCGCATTCAGCGGCAGTCATCAAGACGCCATCAAGAAGGGCTTCAAGCTCCGCGAAGATGCCAACGCCACCGATGATCATAAGTGGGAGATCCCGTATCTCCCTCTCGACCCACAGGATATTGGCCGCACATACGAGGCCGTCATCCGTGTCAACTCGCAGAGTGGAAAGGGTGGTGCCGCCTGGGTCATCCTGCGCAGCCTGGAGCTGGATCTCCCGCGCGCACTACAGGTCGAGTTTTCCAAGATCGTGCAGAAGAGGACCGAGGAGGTCAACCGGGAACTGCGACCTACGGAGATTGTCGAGCTCTTCCAGGACGCTTACCACCTGAAGTCGAACCCGCGTTTCAACCTCGTCGACTACAACATCACTACGGACCGCTCGCAGTCCCCCGCGCCGCCAGAGCCTGGTAAGGCGCTTAACACAAGAAACCTTAAGCGTCGCTTCACGGGTATTGTCGAGATTGACAACCAACAGCACGCCATCACCGGCGTCGGTCCTGGTGCTATCTCCTCTCTTGCGAATGCCCTCGCAACTCTGGGTATCGACCTCGACGTCGTCGACTACAAGGAGCACTCGATTGGTCTCGGTCGAGATGTCAAAGCCGCCACATACATCCAGTGTACCGCCGCCGGCAGCAAGGAGCAAGTCTGGGGTGTTGGTATCCACCAGGATGTGGTACAGGCCAGTTTGATCGCCCTTCTCAGCGCTGCTAGCTCTGTAAGTCATCGCCCTCTTCACACATCACCTTCCCATCACCAGCATCCGTAACTAACAGACTGCAGTTTCTCACTAGCCGCGCTGGCTCGCCTGCCCCATTCCGCCCCCAACGCTCCAACACCCTCACCGACGAAGACCTCCAAGCGCTGGAGCTCCTCGCCGGCTCCAACGACGCCGCTGTCACCGCGGCGAAGCTCAGTGTCGGGCAGCCCGCCACTTCCAAGCCTACAGTAGACCTGGAGGCGCTGACGAAGGCGGCGGCCAGTCAGTAGACTAGGGAGGGAGAACTGATGTGATGTGTTGTGAATAGCGATATGAAAGAAAATATTTGCTTACATTTGGCTCATGTTGGCTATCTATCTATTGGGGGAAGGGGAAGAAAGGTAAAAGCATTGCGTAGTATACCATGTGATAATGAAGATTTAGAAGAGTATTGTGTTTCCTGGTTCTGTAGACAGAGTAGGTACTCCGTAGGCCCATCTATTACCCTCCTAGGGCCAACAAATAACAGTAAGGCGCACATACCTAGTTTCCAGTGCACATTTTCAAAGACAACAACTTTGAATAGCACCGGCAGAATTGCTAGGCGATTCCCTCAAACTAAATGTCACAGTTGCCGTCCCCATTGAGCTGTGTTCTTATTTAGCCGATTCCCCAGACATCAAGCTCCGGCCCCACATAATCTACAGAGAGCTATAATAAATATAATCAGGGTCTGGAGAGCAATCATGTAATTCAACCGAGTCTTCGTCTCAATCGGCATGATCGTATGCGCGGAATTCGACATGGTCGAACCCAAGTCCCGCCATAGCCACAAACCAACAGGGGGATTATGGATAGATGGATGGATGTATAGGTATGGTTCGGGGTTTTAAGAGAAAAGGCCCGAAACCTCCTCCTTTCCCCGGATGATGGATCCATCCTTGCTAGCCTTCCCCGCTGAAGAATCGATGGAACCTCATACCTCGGGCCCTTGCTAGTGGCTGTATTTCCCCGGATTTAATACAGCCACTCCGTGTGCTTTTTGAAAAAGGATGTGTTATTCGGACCCTTTGTGAGATTTGACAGGCTTCTCAGTTTCATCTCTGGGCTTCGCGTCTCCTTGTCACTTCTACAAACACTAGCTTTATTTGGCGGAGTTGGTTACACTCGATAAAAGGAACACAATGTCACTATGTTTTACAAGATTATTCCTTTAGACCTTCCATCTATGTGTTAGGGCTGTTTCATCCACTTCTCCACATCGCCAGGGAGAACATGACTACCCCCATCACTTCACCCCGTCCCCCGAACCACCGACCCCGACACCCGAGTCGAACCCAGAACGAGAAGCTGATCGTCTCGAAGATATTAACCCGGACCACACCATGACGCACTATAGTGCAGGGGGGAGTCTATCTCGAGATTTTTCCTCCAGTGAAACGAATGGTTGTTTTGCAGAGGTTATTGCTTGTATACCTCAGTCTGAGACTCGGTCAAGTGGAGGATGGAGAAAGGGATTGAGATATATAAAGGGGGCTTGCATATGTCCTCAGAAGGATAACATCAGGACAAGAACAGCCAAAGGGAGAAACAACAGCAGGGAATTTCAATTGCTCACCTGAGCTTCTTGATTCAAAATGCGGCTCCCTTATGCTCTGAGCCTAGCAGCAGCCCTTCTCGGGACGACGACCGCTCTCGATCCACGCCCTGTCGAGAACCTCGACCGCGGTGTCGTCGCCGTCCGTTCAAGCGACACGGACATCCTCGTAACCTGGCGCCTGCTCGGCCTTGACTCCCCTGACATCGAGTTCAACGTCTACCGCTCCGCGGGCGAAGACGGCCAAGCCGAGCTGCTAAACGACAAACCTTTGACCTCGAGCACGGGGACAAACTACCTCGATAGCACCGCCGACCCCTCGCAGGAAAACACCTACTTCGTCCGGCCCATCCTCGACGACAAAGAGCAGGAAGCTAGCGGTTCATTCACGCTTCCAGCAGACAATGCCGTCGAGCCCGCCATTCGCATCCCAATCCGCGACTCGGGGCCCTTCAAGTTCGTCTGGGTTGGAGATCTAGATGGGGACGGGGAGTACGACTTTGTGATTGACCGGATCAACACACAGCAGAGCCTCGAGGCATATGCTTCCAATGGAACGTTCCTATGGGAACTACAGTATGGACCTAACAGCGAGAACCAGAACAACATCGAACCCGGTTCGACGGCGATCTCTGTGGGAAACTGGGACGGAGTCACAGTGTTTGACTTCGATAGTGATGGTTATGCCGAGGTTGCGGTGCGGATTGCGAACGGGGTTGTCTTCGGGGACGGGGAGGTCTTCGAAAATGATAACGATGACGAGCAGTGGGTTGCGATCCTGGATGGCCAGACGGGGAGTCTAAAGGGGAAGAGTCCGATCCCCACGGACTTCATCGAGGATGGCCCGCTCGCTGCGCGGTTCGGAGTCGGGTACCTGGACGGCGAGCGTCCACACCTAGTCGCATTCATGAAGAACCGTCGAGACGACAAGGCGTTCAATCGCGTCATTGGAGCATGGACATTCGACGGCAAAGCCATTACCGAAGAATGGATTAGTCTCGGTGATGCCCTTGTGGGCTCCGACGGTCACAACACCAGAATCCTCGATGTAAACGGCGACGGGTTCGACGACGTGATTGAAATTGGCTTTGCCCTAGACGGCTCTGACGGCTCACTTCTATACACTATGCCCGACATCGTTGTGCACGGGGACCGGTACTACATCGGCAAGATGGACCCAGAGAGGGAAGGCTTGCAAGGGTACGGAATCCAGCAAGATAACGAGGACCTGTTGATGGAGTATTACTACGATGCGCGGGACGGCACGTTACTTTGGGAGCATTTCGGCACCGAGGTTGGCGATGTGGGCCGTGGTCTCGCGGGGGATATCGATCCCACTCACCCGGGCTACGAAGTGTGGTCGTTCCAGGGCATTTACAATGCAGCTTCGAACGAAACGACGACAGACGACCCCGAGCTTGCCCCCTGGCCGCAGATGAGCCTCTTCTGGGATGGTGACGAGCTAATCGAGCTGTACAATGACGGGAAGTTCGAACAATGGGACTGGGAGAACCCGACCACTTCCACGTCCCTTCCTCGCTTCTTCAGGATCGGCACCTACGGCGCGAAGAATCCGAATAATTACAATCCGGGCTTCCTTGGTGATATCCTAGGTGATTGGCGCGAGGAAGTCGTCGTTACCAACGATGACTACACGGAGCTAGTCATCTTTACTACGGACATCCCGTCGGATGTTCGGCTATATACCCTGGCACACAACCCGGCGTATCGCAACTCTATGACCCTCAAAGGATACATGCAGTCGCATAGCTTGGATTACTACCTTGGGAATGGAATGGATACTCCTTCGCAGCCGAATATTCGGTATGTGGAGAAATAGTTTCGAGGCAAACTATGAAAGAGAACTTGGGTGCTGAATGGGTAATGATGTATAAACATGTTTTATCGGCCGGGGTATGTATGTACAGGACAGGGAATGACGAAAAGACAAGGTGGTGGGTGTAAGGGGATGCAAAGTGATCAATTTCAAATAAATCAGGGGCTAATGCGAGAAATCTGAGCGCGAGAGTTCATCAGGCTATGCAAGCGTCAAGTTCTTCGTAGTTCAAGCAGGCCTACGTAATAGGCGTAGGCGAGGCGATACCCAAGACATTATGTATGCAAGTATAATGGCATGATTATATCAGATTTCTGCGGGCACCGTCCTGGCCCTGCCCCTGTCCGCGGTTTTCCTCTCCATAGGCAGACTGGTACATGAGCGCCTCCTGCGGCCAGTCACCCGCATCGTCATACGTGCCTGGTCCAGGCCTGGCGTTGTACGAGTCAGTTCGGGGTCGGAACTGCGGCTGGTAATGCTGGTATTCCGGACCTGGGTGGTAGTCTTGTTGTTGTGGTTGAACTTGCTGTTGCTGCGGTATGTAGTCGCGGTAGGGGAGTGTTGTCTCTGGGCCTGTTGAGGCAGGGATACCCGGCTGCGAGGCCGGAGTCGTAGTTCCAAAGTCACCAAAATCGAAACTCAAATCGCGGCCATGGCCGCCGCCTGCAGAGGGCGTAACGCCATTTCCCGGTAGGAACGGGTTTCCGCTATCATCATAGGCGACGTCAGCCCGCGATGTTAGCTCGGCGACGTGAGGGACCTCCGGAATAGTTGCTGCAGTAGAACTGTTGACGAGCGTCAACGATTCAGCTGGAGCAGCAGGGGGAGATCGAGGCACCGGATCCTCAGGAACGAGCGTCGACCGCCGCGTGCTGTGACCCATGATGCTTCCTGGCTTGGAGCTCTTGCTGATGCGATGCTGAGGCGCGGGGCCGCCGAAGGCTCCGCCTTCCATTTCGCGGATGCTGAACTGTGCGATTGTGCGGAGTTTGCGGGTCACCCATGAGGCAAGGACTTTGCCACGCTGTTTCTCGCCGAGTCTGGACCGGGGGAAGTCGCCGTGGGAGACGAAGGCGACAATGTCGGCGATGACTTGGTGTTCATTGAGGATGGCGTTGACGATGACAGGGACGAGAGAGGCTAGGTAGGCCTTTCGTGTTACTTCGACCACGACCACAATCATTCCGCCTGCCTGGAAAACGGCACTGCGAAAGTTAGTAAAGGACGTATCAAGAACTGAAAACCTCTTACCATCCGCCAGTCACAATGTTACGATGACACCTCTCGACAGACATCTCAATATCCATAGGGAAATGGTTTAGCCCGTTCACTTCAAAAGTTTCTCCAATTCCTCCAAGGACGAAGAGCACCTGCATCTCTACAGGCTGGCCGCCTGGCCCAATGGGTCTAGTGACCGTATGCAGGAATCCTAGATCGCCAGTCCGCACAAACGAGACATTAGGGTCCCCGTCCACTATCCGACCGTTGAAGCGCTCAATATCGAACTCTTGCTTGGAGCCGTAGAACGCCTTGGCGCAAGCATCGGATTGGACCCAGATCTCTCCATATTCACCCACTTGTGATAGGGTACACGTCTCTGGGTTGACGATCGCGATTTGTGTGTTCACAGGAACCATTCCCGAGTCTTGTAGAGCTAGAGCCGTAGGGTCTGAGTCGGGGTCCACGGGGACGATAAGTCCGCGGCGTAGAGCACGAAGATCCAGCCACACTTCGACAGGGTCAATACACATGTACGACCTTGTGACGACCATAGGGTTAAGCACATGCGAGTACACTACGTTGATTGCAGTCCGGTCCAAATTGGCCCCTGCGAAGTGCAAGCGCACTTTTTGGTCTGCAAAGCATTAGTTTAATAACAACACAGAAAACAAACGGTGACCTACAAAGATCAACACGTGGTCGGCCCTCCGCGGAAATCATCAAATTTTTCAGCTCTTGAAGCTGGAAGCCTTTCCCAGGCATTGAACTGATAGCATAGTCCAACATTTGACTGGTTGCATACGTGTCCTTGATCTTGTACCGAGATAAAGCAAGGAATAGTGTCATAGGGTTCTGGGCGAAATCGACAGGCGAGACTAGATACGTTGGCGCACCAACATAAACTCCCATCAGGCAAGTATGGAGGAATCCAAGACCGAGAGTACTGCGAACGCTACCGAGCACTGGTCGTGAGCTAGTCATTTGACATGTCTCTTTCTGCACTTTACACATGCCCATGATGGTATCGTGGCCGATTGAAACGGATATCCTGCGCTGATCCGGCGTCCAGTATGTCCAAATCAATGCAGCCTGGTTCCCTTTGAGCCATGTCTCCTTCACGGTCAGACCAAGTTCCTTACAACCGTGAGACTGTTTGGAGGGTTTGTTGGTGTTGTAAATGGCTGGAACACCGATGCGAAGAACTTGCGCAGACTGCTTGATATGCTGAGAAACAAGCTTCTGTCGCATCACATGGTCGACATCGCTGTTGACGATAATCGCCTTGACATGGAAGTCGCTGATAACATGGAGGAATGCAGGAGCGTCTTCCGAAAGGCGGTTCTGGTCAATAGGGGCCACAGGAATGGCAACCACGCCCAGACAGAAGCAGGCATGAACCGCATACACATATTCCTCCGAATGTGTATACATCAGAATAACATGGTCGCCTGGTCGAAGTTTGACCTTATTCTTCAAGTACATTGCCACAGCGGCTACTTTCTGGTCGAACTTCTTCCAGGTAATACCCTTTCCTTCTTTACCACGGCCGTCAATAGAGCAGTACGCCAGCTCCTCTGCCTGCCGTGACACACGCCAATGCAGCAGGTCGACGATAGTGGAGAAATTGTTGAGTGGCGTCGAGGTGCGATCATCCATAACGACATCCCGGTAGTCAACTCCGGAATATTGCTTCTCTAAATGCTCTAGCATGTCCTGCCTGGTTTCCAAAGCCAGGGGAGACCAAATGCCGCCAACAGGATCAACACCAATAGGAAGGTTCATCACGGACCGCCCAACGCCAAACTTAACGTGTACACACGGCAGTGTACCCGCATCGAAATCCTTGCGGCAAAGCATGTTACCAATCTCTTGTCTTCCGTTCTTAATAACACGAGGAAGCGTATTGGGCGCCGTTAGCATCACACAGTAGACTCTGAGGTGATGCTCCTGGTACAGAACTTCCATACACCGTTCTGAAAGGGATTCAAGTAGGGCAGAATCTAGCTGCCGTGGCGGACCCCCGGACGTAGTTGGCGCCGTTGACGCCGCATACGATTCTAGCACAACGATCGGAAGATGTTCTTCGTTGACAAACACGTCAAAGGCCGTGCAGTCATGAATCTTGGGAATATTCTTCAAAGTGCTGACGACTAGATGCTGGACGAAGAAATAGCGGTGTTCCGTGGTTTGTTGTCCATTTTCAACCCATTCGACCTTCTGCCGAATTCGATCTTCATAAAGGCCTAGCACGAAGACTTTACCCTCAATAACACAACCGAGAAGACCGGTTCTGAGGAACTCCGGCTCTACCAGGATAGGAGTCGGATTGCCCTCCTCGAATTTATAAGGCCGAGCGTGGAAGATGGCCTCCGTGTGTTTTGGTAGTGCCCAGAAACCACCAGAGAGAGATGGTGAATCAACCCAGATCTCGCCAACCACATTGGGCGTACATAGTAGATTAGTTTCAGGGTCGACAATTGCAAGTGTAGCGTCAGGAAGAGGATAGCCAAAAGCTCCCACACGGACAGCGTTGGGAATGGTGCCGGCAAACTTCTTGGCGTCTTGGCCCATGGCTAGCACGACGACCTCGTTGTTCTTTAACGCTTCTTTATCGAGAAGTACTTCGCTAAGTCCGCTCTGGCCTTGCTCCTGCGGAGCTGGGGCAGACGAACCACCACCAAGCAGACTGCTTCCGAACCCGCTGTTTTCGGCCTTGTCTTTCTTCTCTTCGATTTTGATCTCCTCGTGCGCAACGGGGTCCATCTCATGCGTCAGGAGGCAGCCCATCCTCTCTTCACCTCCGAGCCAATCCCTCACACTGATCACCATGCCACCATGTTCCGGCAGACAAAGCATTGGCGCCACGATCTCGCGCGCTCTTGGATTCCTCATTGGTCGAAGCCATCTATCTGCAAGCACCTCATGAAACTCTGCGTCGACGGTCAAAGTATCAATAAGACAAAGTTTGAGGCTGACGAAGTTAGGTTCCATATTCTTTTTGAAATGTCGAGTTGCCATGGGATCTTGTTGATAGTTGTAAGCGGTGATCTTCAGTCCAGGGTAGTCCGCAGCCATAACCGTTGCCCGGTATTTCGTGACCAGATGCGCGTAGAGACCTGGAGTCTCGACCGCTCGATCTTCAAGCCACACAGTTGTATGGCCCCCGTACACATTTAAAAGCACGCCTAGAATCATACCAATGCCCTGTCTAGGGTCGAGGTAGCTGATTATGGTTTCTCCCCGTGAATGGGGCTTTGCAGACGAGGGCACAGTTGCAAACATTGCACTTAGGCAAGCCATCTGGTGCATAATGGTCCGGTGGCTCATAACAACACCGCGAAGGTCTCCGGTCGGGGCACGCGAAAATTCAATGAACGCCAGATCTGGTACGACAAGCGGAGGGGTGTCATCCTTTTTCTTCGGATGGTAGCTTCCGAACTCATTCGTCTTCCACCACTCTACCCCTCTAGGCCAGTTGAGTTTCTGGGTGGTAATGTCTCTTTGGAAGTTCTTGAGATTGTTCTCCGTTGTCAGCGCAAGATGGGCTTGTGTTGAGGTCAGAACAAGGTTCAGACTCTGGTAGTCTTCAAGACTGTTGATTGGAACAGCGACGACGCCAGCAATAAAACATCCCATGAGTGCCACCGCGAACTCTATGATTTCTGAATCGCGATAAATCAAAGCTACTCGATCCCCACGGTATAGATTGCTCTTATCACGGATAACCTGGGCAACCTTTTCTGCTCGGCTTGCAAGCTTCTCCCATGTTATAGATGCAATTTCCTTGCCCTTCTGGTCCAAAACCCAGTAGGCCGGCTGTTTTCCGCTGGTCCGAGCGCGGTGTCTGAGAACGGTGGGGATGTTGTCAAAATTTGACATTGGCGTGTTCTTATCGTGAGGGTCGTGCACCGCGAAAGGAATATCGCGGGGTTCCAGGGGCAGCAAGTGCTCAACTGCGGGGCCGTGTGGGAGTTCAGAGGTAGGAATAAGCGGCGGTGCCATGGCGGCCGTGGGTGAGAACGCATCTGATTGCGAGTATCGGTGGAAGCCACCACCATAACTGTCCCTGTAATCCTCCTGCTGTTGTCCTGCAAAGTCAGAGAAGTACCCCTGCTGTGACTCTAACATTGTTGACTGCCGTGAGATTTCCGGTGGCGCCATTTCATAACCTGTGGGTGTTTCATCGAACTGGCCATGAGGGCCAGAGGGACTGAATGCATAGTTTTGGCTCATCAATGTCGCCGTTCTCGAGTCTTCCTGTAATGGAAGTGCAGGTGTAGGTTTTGGAAGGAAGAGAGAATCGTACGAGGACGCGGAAGGACCCCGACCATGGTGAGGCGCCAAGGTGCCGTCCCCATTAAACGGCGCCAATCCATCTCCGCTCACATTCTGTTCGTATCCGAAAGTTCCGCGATTGTATGCGCTGTCCTGTCCACTGGTCGCGGTAAAGGAATGTGATGGCCCGCCTGTGGTGAAGGAGTGGGACGGTCCTGAGGAGTCCGCAGTCGGAGGCCTAATACTAAGGATAGCTGGCGGGCCCCTGGTAGAGCTGGTCATCGATTGGGTTTGGGACTGCGAGGTTCCAGGCGGGCTATTTGCGAAACCCAGAGCTTCGGAGCCAAGGTACTGCGAAAGAAGAACCGTGCGCCGTTTCTGGTAACTTTGGTCGAGTTAGCTCAGAGGTCTCATTAGAGTATCGAACCGCGTCCTCTCAATTTGAGGTGCACGTTCTCGACCGTCCGAACACAGATTTCTTGCATCTCAAGATGTGGCCTACCCTTTCTCCGTAATATCGCCCTCCTAGAGGCACAGGGTGTTAGCTCGCGTCAAGGGAACGAATTGCTTAAGTATGTCGGTAAGCACGACACGTACCTCGAATTCCCTATCCAAGTCCCGCAGAGCGGCCTGGAGCGCTGGATGCTCCTCAGCCATGTTCACGAGCGTGTGGTCGGAGACCAAACGAGGGGTTGTGATTCTAGTAAACGGACAAGCGGGGATGCGGTACCCTCATCGCAGGCCGGGTGGTAACTTCCTTGCGGTGCGTGATATAAAGGAAACTTCTTCCCCAGCTCGAACAGGCCTTGCGAATTCGAGGAAGAGATTGGACTGATGGATCGCACGAGTTGTCTCTTCTCCGCGCCTAAAGCCACAGCGTCACCTGCCGGGTGGGTAACCTCAGACAGAAGGACAGGAAGGCACGGACCAATCATAGCCGGTCTCGGCAGGTCGACACCGCCACAGTTCTGAGACATGTTTAAGACAATTTGAGAACTGTTTCTACTAGTAGATACACCGGTGCTGTCAACAAGACAGATAGGAGAAATTATTCCGTCGAGAGAGTAGCGCTTACTGTATAGCTTAGGCAAGAAAGTTATACCATCACCTGAGGGCGATGTATACACACCTCCTCCAATGACCTGCATCGCGCCCCACCAACCGCAGGCTATTTTTTGGTGCTTGTATCACTTCAAATCTATATTGGGAATTATAGCGCGATCCATAGATATCCCATCTAGGAGATACTGTATAGGCTACGTTGACAAAGTTATGAAAACCGAGTCAGAACTCCGAACTACGAGTAAGGAGGTGTCTTTCTCGCGTCGAGAATAGGCACTTCGTAGTCTCCCTCAGATCCGGAGCTTGGCAATAGAATGTGAAAAGAGAAACCAAAACATGCCACCCAGTAGCCTGATATAAGATTATCTAAATATTCAGCATTATGGTACTAAGAAATGTCAATTATTTGAATTGCTGTATCAATGGCACGATGATAACCTGAATATGCAATGGACGACATTGAGAGTGGATAGAAACTAGCAATTGAAGGTCACGGGATAGGCTAGCCAAACTAGAACTAGGGCATTCGGGGCCTTGAACGGCCAATCACATGACCCAGCAGCAATGATTCGTCACCCGCCCTGCCCTAACCCACCCACAGTGCTAAGCGAAGCGCACCTCCATTTCCCAGGAAACATTTCTGCCGACCGACCGGTATCTCGACAACGAAGGTTCAACCACGACACCGTCCGACACCCTACGAACCCGTCCCTCGACAACAGGTGCATACGGTCCAGAATGTCTGAACACGGAGAAGTCGAGGTCGAGCTCCCCGCTGGGGCCTACAACACCCTCCCCAAGGATGCTCTCGCGGAGCAGGGAACCGTCAAGCTCTTCAACAAGTGGAGCTACGAGGATGTTGAGATCAGGGATATCTCCTTGACGTAGGTGTCCCCTTGTTATTTGCGATTGGAAAGCGATAGCTATGGTCGGAATATGGTCGAATTGCGTTCAGTTGTTCTGCGAAAACGGGCGACGGAATATGAGGGGAAAGGACAACTGAACCGCGAAGGATTATCGACACTGGAGGAATACACACACAATCGAGGATGAATTCGTGCTGACATGCAACCTGCGAATAGCGACTACATCCAGATCCGCTCCCCTGTCTACCTCCCTCACACCGCTGGTCGCTATGCCGCCAAGCGTTTCCGCAAGTCTCAGTGCCCCATCGTTGAGCGTCTCACCAACTCCATCATGATGAACGGCCGCAACAACGGAAAGAAGCTCATGGCTGTCCGCATTGTCGCTCACTCTTTCGAGATCGTACGTGAACACCTGCGGCGAATGCGCCCACTAGAGAAGAAGATTTGGCTCAAATACTAACTTGGGTTTTCAGATCCACATCATGACCGACCAGAACCCCCTCCAGGTCGCCGTCGATGCCATCGTCAACTGCGGTCCCCGTGAAGACAGCACCCGTATCGGTTCCGCTGGTACCGTCCGTCGCCAGGCCGTCGATGTCTCTCCCCTCCGCCGTGTCAACCAGGCCATCGCTCTCCTGACCATCGGCGCCCGTGAGGCTTCTTTCCGCAACATCAAGAGCATTGCTGAGTGCCTTGCTGAAGAGCTCATCAACGCCGCCAAGGGCTCCTCCAACTCCTATGCCATCAAGAAGAAGGACGAGCTCGAGCGTGTGGCCAAGAGCAACCGGTAAAGTGGGTTTGTTGGGCGTATTCTCCGTTTATGGTCCTGTTTCATGTATACTGGAGTGGACGGGGAGTTTCTGGGACTCAGTCGATTTGCATGCCACTGCACGACTGTATATATCTGCAGACAGTCGCAGAAGGGAGCAAGATCCAAAATTTTATGAGTGAATCGGACGGCTTTCCTCTACAGTAGTTGGATGCGATCATGAAGACCTAGACTTTGAGTCGATTTCAAATGAAAAATCTATTCCCTTTTCTGTCATCACGCACCGGAAGATGCAGTTTTAAACCCCTTTGTCTCTAGTAGACCAGGACCACCTTACGAATATCAATCGTGCATACGAAAAGCTAGTAAACCAGGTAGACTATGGCGATTCTGAACTCGTTCTATTTTGATTGATGTCCCTGAACCGGTTCGAGGTCGAGACCCCGTCTCCAGAGCCACCCGCCTTATCGATATGCTCACCCGTAGACAGAAAAAAAAAGTTTCAACTTAGCGCAACGACCTCCGCTACGTCCTTCCCCTCCACATTCAGCACTTCATAGGGTCCAGTACCCTCCTAAATTCTCAAGATGGTGAAAAGGAAGTTAGGGGCCTTGGAAAAGGTCGAAGCCGACCTGTGAGAACTCCCACGGCACTCACCACAAGACCGTCAACGACGCCAGAAATTTTCCTCGCTAACAAACTGCTCCTAGGCCCAATTTACAACATAAACTCCGAAGAGACCCAAAGTGAGTGATAACCCGGTGCTACACTCTTTTCCTTTCCATGGTCAAACATATACTGACAGGTATGCTCCTCCAGATCCTACATTGAGGATTTTCGCGCCCAGCACTACCAATATGAGAGCCACCGGGAAATCTTCATGGCCGCGCCCTCATCCGCCACAGACACAGGAATTATCTCGCTGCGTGAATTGATCGATTTCATCGCCCATGTCGCGGATTGTTACCCCGATATTACAAAGGATTTTGGCCAAGAGCTTACCGATATGCTCACGCAGCACCATCTGCTACTGGAGCCCGAACTGCGGGAGAAAATCGTGGGGAGTCTGGTGCTGCTCCGGAAGAAGGATTTGATGGATTCTGCGACGTAAGCGCTTCATTCTCTTGCTTTACGCTGGGCCCATTGCTAATATGGTTATCTGGGTAGGTTACTGCAGACTCTGTTCCCGATTCTGATTTCAACGCCGAGCAAGACTCTGCGCGCTTTGATTTTCCAGAAGATCCTCATGGACTTGCGATCTTCGAATGCGAAGTCTACGAATCATAAGCTCAACCGCACGATGCAGACTGTTTTGTTCAACCTTGTGACCTCAGATCGGACTTCGTCAAAGGGACTGTGGGCTATCAAGCTCACACGCGAGCTCTGGAAACGACAGATTTGGACGGATGCGAAAGCCGTTGAAGTCATGAAGGAGGCTGCACTAGCAGAAAACGAAAAGGTGATTGTTGGCGGAGTGCGCTTCTTCCTCGGTGGGGACAAGGAGCGTGAGGAGATGGAGGAAGAGAGCAGTGATGACGAGGCGATCGATATCGGACGAGTAAAACACCAAGTCGGAATCAATAAGAAGACCAAGAAGAAGGCACGCGCAGTCGAAAAGGCAAAGGCGACTGTGCAGCGACGAGAGCGCAAGAAGAACCAACCGCACGCTCTAAACTTCTCTGCCCTGCATCTCCTCCACGACCCGCAGGGATTCGCCGAGTCGCTCTTTTCGAAACACCTTCAGAGTTCGAAATCGAAGCTTAACCTTGAGCAGAAGCTTATGGTCTTGCAGCTGGTCACTCGTCTCGTCGGATTGCACAAGTTGCATATCATGCATCTCTATTCCTACTTCCAGAAATACCTTACTCCTCGACAACCCTCCGTCACTTCTTTCCTCGCTTCCCTCGCTCAGGCATCTCACGACCTAGTACCACCGGATGACCTAGAACCTCTGGTCCTCAAAATCGCCAATGAGTTCGTCTCTGAAGCCGCAGCCTCCGAAGTCGCAACGGCCGGTCTCAACGCGATTCGAGAAATCTGCGCCCGACAGCCGCTTGCCATCAACGAAACCCTACTCCAGGATCTAGTCATGTACCGCAAGAGTAAAGATAAGGGTGTCGTGATGGCGGCCCGAGGTCTCCTGGCTCTGTACAGAGATCTTAACCCCGAGATGCTCAAGAGACGGGACCGCGGTAAAGACGCCTCAATGAGCCTTCAGCACGGCGAGAAGCAAGTGAAACGATTTGGTGCCCAGGAAGCCGGTGGCATCGAGGGTCTGGAACTCCTGGAGAAGTGGAAGGAGGAAGAACGCAAGCGGAAGCGTGCTGAGAAGGGTCTAGCGTCTGACGAAGAAGATGGTGAGGAGGAAGAAGAGGAGGACAACTGGGATGCCTGGAACGTTGAAGACGACGAGGACAGCGACGACTCCGGTGGCTGGGTCGACGTCCAGAGCGACGCAGAGATTGACCTCAGCGATTCAGAAGATGAGGATGACAACAGGCCCGCGAAGAAGGCCAAGCAAGCCGGTGAGGCCAAGGCTGCGGAATCCCAATCGGATAACAAGCTACCCAGTATTGCAACAACGCGTATTCTCACTCCTGCGGATCTCGCCAAGCTGCAGGAACTGCGCCAGGAAGCGGCTGTCAACGCACTCCTCCCGGGAGCCAAACGCCGCGGCCAAACAGCCGAAACTTGGCATAAGGACGACGCTCTTACAGCTGCGGAGATTGAAGGCCTTGCTGCTCTATCCGCTGGAAAGGCGACGCGCGAGGAGCGTATCGCTCATGCCAGGGAAGGCAAGACAGACCGATCCGAGCATAAGAGTGTGACAGCGAAGCGAAAGGAGAAGAAGGAAGAGCAGGGCAAGAGTACCACGAACAAGGAAAAGGCACGCAAGAAGAACTTCCTTATGACGCTCGGAAAGGCAAAGTCGAAGGGGAAGAGGAGCTTGGTCGAGACTCGTGCCGTTCTAAGAGCTCATCAGGACCGACAGAAGCGCGGCGGCCGGCGGGGAAACAAGTAATCTCATTGATCATGAAGCTAGCTATAAAGGCGTTTATAGATATATGTTCCATACATTCAAGGCACCGTCTTTCTCAAAACAACCACCATCTCGAACTCTGCACCACCACTACTATCCCCGTCATACATCCTCATATTCCCAAACTCACTTTGCTCAAAACATCCTTCATAATCTGCCCAATCCATCTTAGGACCCAGCCACAGAATCTGATCTACATCACCCCCACCGAACGTTTCGATATATTTCCTGACAAGCTTCGGCTCCCGCGGATAGACGAACATCCACGCTCTCGCATGCGCAGCGCGAGAGCACAGGTCCCACGTGCCGGTTACAACATTCATGTCCTGTTCTTCGATGTATAGGTTCACAGAGGAATTGACCTCGACGCCTTCAATTTGGACATTCCCATGATGCGTTGTTATTAGGGCTTCCAGAAGACCAGAGCCGGAGCCGATTGAGAGGGTGAAGTGGGGTTGTGAAGGGAGGATGGAGGCAAGGTGGGCGAGGAGGGTTGTGGAGAGGGAGAGACAACAGTTTGGGTACAAGGTGGGGTTCTGGGTAAGAGATGGGAGGGACATTATAGTATAATGACGGCAATGATAGGATGATTCTGCGAGAAAACAGCATAAAAAAAAGCGCAGACTTCAATGCAAATGATATTGTAGTGTCCGAAAAGGGTTATATTAGCTCGTCAACGGGCGCGTCCCGAGTTAATTTCCGCGTCTTGGTCGCGTCGGCCCGCGAATCAACGAATGCCCCAGCCTCTTCCATCTATCTTTCTTTTTAGCCGTCGTCATCCTGCATACAACCCGAAATCTTCTGCAACTTACTCTCAACTAACTGAGTCCTAACACTTGACCCCGGCGCATTCCTTGCTTCCTACATAACTCCATCCACACTCCATACACATTATCCCCGGTATCGCCAACATGTCTCTCTCCACATCGAAGCCAGACCTCTCCTCCAAACGCCGTCGCTTTCAACCCCCCATTACAACCTTCTTCTCAGCCTCCGCCCATCCAAGCTCCAATGACCCCTCCTCAGTCTCCCACAACCACTACTCCGCCCTCACACACTCCCCAACCCCCGTCGTCCCCGCAAAGATCCAGGCCTCGCTGCTGTCGGTCGGGATGCGTGTCCGCAAGTCCGTTGCCGAGGGGTACAAGACTCAACATGTGAAGGGCATTGAGGAGAAGCACATCAGCACCACCACTTTTACACACGAGAAGAGAAAGAGTATATCAGTGCAGCCAGGCACATACTCCGCATCAGCCTGTTCAGAACTCGCCCCGTTCAGCGGAATGGGTCGCGCAAGCCAGTACCAGTCTACCCCGTCGCTTCCGTATCTCGGCACATATACGCAAGAGCAAGAACACACCATAACAACCGACGACGACGCATTCTCATTCCCACCTAGCAGCCAAGAGTCCATCGACTCGCAATCATACAGCACTCCTCCCCCTCCTATCCTCAAGAAACGCACACACACGGACTTCGATTTTGAGCCCTATGAAGACGAGGACGAGATCGATCTGGATCTCGACGAAGTGGGCAACAAATGGCAAGACCCGTTGCGTCTTAACCCCTTCCGCAGTGTGGGTGCTGGTGCTGGTACGAATCTTCACGGCCGCACAATCCTCTCCCCAACGCTCAACCAGCAGAGACGGCGGTTCCTCGGGGCGAAATACAAATCTGCCGAAGGTAATCCGATGGACCGAGATGATTTTGAAGAACCAACTTTTCTGAGGAGGCGTGAAGAGGTTGAAAGGGATGTTGTTGCTGAGGTGCAGATGGGTGGAGTCTAGATCTGATCTCTTTTCTCTCCATCCATTCCCCCCTAGTCTGTATACTATACCCGTGGTGTGTTTTGCAGGAAGTCTGACGAGCACTGACTGGCTCGGTGTTGAGGATTCTGCTACGTTTTTATTCCTCCATGCTTTATTATTGAGGTCATACCAGGCGCTTCTGCATATAATACCCCAATTTGACGTTCTGGCCTGGTTAGTTTAGTTTACATCACTGCATTTTACTTGCATTAATTGAAGCAACGTCATGCTCATTATCAGCTACGTATTGATTTGATAGCGAAAGCTGAATTTAAGGTTGAGGTTCTGGATGTCATAATGCGTAACATAACACCTCTATCTACCTAAATAGGTAGTAATGGCTTTAGTAGTATACAACAGCGAGACCAGGGGTTTCTCCACGAAGTTGACAGCCACGAGAGAGGACCAAAATCTCGACGTGCAAAGTAAATAAGAATCATAGCAGGCTCCAAAACGCCCACCCTGTCTTTCTTCTCTTCTCGTTTCTTTTTTCCCATGTCATATCTTTCACGTATCAAACAAGCCATCTATGATGATAGTCATGTCAAGTAGTGGGTATGATATAGTAAGAATACCCAAAGGTTGATTACAACTCATCCTTCTTATTATACGCCGGCTTCTCTGGTGCTGGGTCTTCCTTTACGGGTTCTTTCGTCTTCTCATCCTTCTCCTTCGCCTGCTCCTTATCCTTCTTCCCGTTCTTCTTCGGTGGCTTGTCATTCGATGCCTTTCTTGTCGCTGCAGCGCCCATCTTCTCGTAAATGCGGTTCATGACACGCTCGAGACGCTTGAGGTTGGTGTCAATCTCGGCGACTGTAAGAGCGGCCTCGTCAGTCTCGGAGAGTTTCTCCTGTGCTGCAAGGCGGGTCTCCAACCAGGTGTTGGCGGCTTCGTATGTCTCCGAAAGAGAGGTAAGGTCAGAAGGTTGGAAGATGGAGTAGGTTAATGTTGCGGGAGCAGAAGGGGTGGGCTCGGCAGTTGATGAGGAAGCGTAGGCATCGTCTTCTAGATCGTCCAAGGTCGAAGCGGACGGGGAAGATGAAGCAGAGGATTCTGTCTCAGATGCGCTAGATGGAGAGGCAGCGAGGCTGGCGGAGTAGATGTCCTCGTCCTGCGCGATCTGCTTCTCCATGACGCCGATGACCATCTGAGCGTTCTTGAGAGATTCCTGGAGAAGCTGGATACGAGCGGGGCGGACAGCGTTTTCTTGTTTGCGCTTGAGTGCAGGCTCGACAATTTCCTTGAGGGACTTGAGCTTCTCCTTGAACTCGGCAGTTTTAGCGTCGGCGCCGTCATCGTAGAGCCAATCGCTAGCCGTGGAAACTCGCTCAGTCAATGCGGCAAGTTGCTCAGATGTGAGGACCTTTGCGAACTCTTCATCCTCGGCGAGGTCGCGGCTCCTGTAGATGAAGGATTCTAGCTCGTTTAGGGCTTCCTCACGGAGAAGACGATCACGGTCTGAGGTGTCGAAGGCCGCGAGACGGCCTTGAATGCGGGTAAGTTCAGCGGGGGATGGAGCGGGAATGCCCAGTGGGGATGCTGAGAGGCTGATAGGTATCGATTCCAATCGAGGATGGGAGGCGACCTTCTTGCTCTCCTTTGCAGATTCCGTAGAAGCGGCTTCATCGCCGGACGATGTGGCTGACTCTTGAGGCTCTTCGGCTTCTAGAGTGATAGGTTCAATGGGCTCACCATCCTCGCCAAGAGGAACCTGGCCATCTTTCTTGGAGCCTAAGCCGAAAAAGCCCTTGACATCCTCAACAACACTTCCTAGCATAGATGGCTCCGCTTCACAGCTTACTGAGCCTCCCGAAACCTCGGGGAGCCCGTCCCGGGGGTTAAGCCGGATGGAGAACTTAGTAGTAATGTTCGCAGCTGAGCAACCAAAGCTTTCTTTCAGCTTGTTCGCAGATGCGGTCAAGTTCAGAGTCTTCACCCCAAGAACAGGTACCTCAACAACGTCCTCAGTTGTCGGCACTTGCTGGTAAAAGCTGAACTCGAAGTCTTCCAGGTTCTTCACCGTGACCTGCTTCTCGGGACCGACCTGCGAAGTAGGGGTAAACAGCTTTTGCTGTCTTTCCTTAGACTCGGAGGTCCACTTGAGGACGACAGGATAACCAGATGCATCGCTGGCGCGGATGTCCTTGACACGGAAGCTCGGGCTAAGACCAGCTCCCTTGAAAGCTGCACCGAACACAGCGGCCTCGTCCGCGTTGACATTCGTTCGGAGCTTGTCCGAGCCACCACAGACCTTCTCCAGTTCCTTCTGGACAAAAGGAGTACGGATTGCTCCACCGTGTAGAATCACCGAGTCGATATCATTCAGCTGCAAACCAGCGGCCGCCAACGCCTGCTCGAGGGGCTTTCCAACCCGTACAATATGCTGTTCGGCGAGCTCTTCGAACTTTGAACGAGACAAACGGTACTTGAAGTTAACATCCTCCTCGAACAGACTCTCAAAAGAAGCGCTGGTATCGCTGTTCGCGCTAAGAACCTGGCGGGCCTTCTCGGCATCTTTCCAGAGTCTTGACATGGTCTTTCCATGCGCGCGCACATCTGCGACCGTTACACGGCCCCCCAATTTCTTCTCTTCAACTAACTGAGCGACCATATCCTCAACGAGAAGGTCGTTGAGGGAGTCACCGCCAAGAGTCTTGTCCCAGCTTGAGCCGAGAACTTGGACTTCCTGAACAGTTTTGGTAAACTTTCCGACATCCTTAACTTTACGGCTTTGGAAACGAAGCACAGTGGCAGTAGTCGATCCAGCACCCATGTCATATACGACGTGGTACTCGGGTGTCTGTCCGTCGGAAACGCTGGGGAATGTCCGGCTCATAGCGTAGTTGAGGCCAACGGCCAAACCGTCACTAATGAACGCGTCAACGTTCAAGCCCGCCAATTCTGCCGCCAATTGAAGACTTCTCTTCTCGTCAGCCGTGTAGAACGGCGGGTAAGTGATCACGGCATCCCTAACGTCGGAGCCTTTACCGGCCAGAGCATCGGCGTTGGCTTTGATCTGCTTCAACTGCATAGCCAGGAGCTCCTCAATAAGGAAGGCATCTTTCGTTTCCTCCACTCCGAGTCTGTTGCTTCGAAGCCCGATCGTGCCCCGCTCGCCTGGAGCGCTTTCCAATCTCAAAGCCGGATATCGCTCATGGTATGCCTCAATAAGTTCGCCTTTTCCATCGTTGAAAGGAAGACCAAGTAGCGACTTCAGGTTCACGTAAACATCGTCAGGATACCGTGCGGACAGGGCAAGTGCGTCGCCGCCATAGAATCGCTCGGGGAAGAGGGCATCGCTTTGTCTCGTAGGCTTAAACGCAACAGCTGCTGACTCTTTGCGCTTAGAGTCTTTCGTGAGTACAATTTCCAATGGGATTCCTGGTTTCACCAGCGCTGCTTTCAGGTATTCCGTGCCAACATCGATCCCAAGAACTGCTGAACCCGCGGCAGCGGTGGGAGCCGGGAAGCTTAGAAAAAATAGGAGGAACGGGAGGAGGACGAGGGATAGGACAGGAGAGGAGGAGAAAAGGTTTAACGAAGCATTTGTTCGTCGTCGGCCACTGGGAGCCATTGTCTATTTGTTGCGCCTGCTACAGAGGCAAGGCGATCAGCAAATGTGTCACAGTAGAGCGCAATTCATAGTATCTAGCATACCTTCGAGGCAGTTGATAAGAGGAAAGTTCAAAATGAATGAATGAAAACAGCTCAATTGAACTCTAGAGCTTTCGATGGTAAAGAAGGTTGCCGTCGACCAATTAGCTGTAGAATGGAAAAGCGGCGGACAAAAAGACAGTATCACTTTGCGGGATATCTAAACAGACGAGGGATGGTGGATAAACGTTATATTAAATAGTGAAGAAAGCCATTCAGGACAGAATCACACAAAGTGTTACTGGCCACCTGGCAGGAAAGGTGTTCACAGTCATAAATGGATGCGTTGCCGAATAAAGCAGGTGTGTCTTCGGAGAGGACACGTTGGGCCCAGAACAAGCTGTGTTTGCACTGTTTGCCACGTCCCTGTTCGTACTACTGGGGAGTTATTTGGCCTTTTATTTTTCAATGTCGAATTGATATGTTTTATCAATCGTCAAAGTCGGAATCACTCATCCATCCTGTTTCATATGATTCACGGATTTCTCCAAGCCCGTTGACCAGGTTCTCCCGCTCATCCACACCAATGACGCGCCCGGCTACAACTTCCAAACCTTTGACCTTTTGAGCTGTTCGGCCTGACGATGTAAGTGCGGCAATAACATTAATCTTTTGTCCAGGGGTTGGTGCAGTGAGCAGATCGGCGGGGAAGCTATCAAGAATTGGGTAATGTAGTGGTGTATGTAGCCTGCATGACCAGCATTAGCAACGCATGGTAAGGCAGCACTATGTGCAACTCACCTATGGAACATGGGCTCTGAACCATACAGTCTCATCTTCCGCAGCATTCCTAGATCTTCTTCGGGCGATGTCTCGTCCTCTTCCGGTTCGTCTCCGCGTGAGATTTGAAGCTGATTGAAGATGAGGGCGTCCTCGTTGTCTGGGCTGTCATATGTGAAATCAACGTCGAATTTGGTCTTGATCTTCGAGGTACCTGGGTCTGACGATCCCACCTTACCAGCCCGTGTCGTATTTGAGCTGTCGTCCGTTTCTTTCGGCAGAGTTATCGATGCTTGTAGCTCGAATATTCGGCGTATACTGTCATCTCCTGCCAGCAGTGACTCGAAGTGTTGGTAGGGCCTAAGACGAGTTGGAAGAGTCACACTTTCCATAGCCATACTGATCAAAGCTGAGGTGTGCCATTCCGAGTGGGTGTTGAGATGTACGCTGCTTGGAAGCCGAGTAGGAGGATCCAGTATGGGCGTGTACATTGTAGCTTGAGGCGAAATGGCAAACAGAGACCGAGCTTTGTTTATCTCGCGTTTGATCTTGGTTATCTGCAAGAATTAGCTCCTTATACTAGACTTCCGCACCGGAGAACTTACCTGATGAACCCTTTTACCGTCCTCGATTGCCCACACCAGGACGGCCTTCTTCCCGTATTCATCAACTAGTCTATCCACGTACCTAGCCGCGAATCCACCCCAAGCATCATCACAGCCAGTGAATATTTGAAGGGCGCGCAGCTGATCACATTCTTCGGCAAACGGCCGGACATCTCTATCGAGCAGATCGTGCTCCTTGTCAAGATCGTTGAAAAGCTCTTCACCGAGGCCCCAGTCTTCAAATGGCATGATACTGGAATTGAGTTCATAGTCGTTCAGTTGGACAATTGAGCGAGGATGATAGAAGACCCGGTTATAATCAGACCAAAACCGAACAGTCTCCGACGATAGTTG
The DNA here is from genome assembly GCA_000812125.1 of Aspergillus ustus. Lineage (NCBI taxonomy): Eukaryota > Fungi > Ascomycota > Eurotiomycetes > Eurotiales > Aspergillaceae > Aspergillus > Aspergillus ustus. Next base: position 216,216 of record JOMC01000049.1, on the reverse strand, counting down.
AGGTGCTACAGTTCCCTGGTCTAGACTTTTCTGATACTCGCTCTGCGGGATAGGGTCTAGTCTTTGTAAGATCTCTTTGCCATCCCTGGAACCACATTTAGTTAAGGGCCTTATCTTCCCAAGAATGTGCGGGGAAGCACGTTTTCGAAGAATGTGGGGGAGCTCACCAGAGGCCTTGCCCAGGAGCTGAGTCTTCTGCTAGCTCGTAGAGTGCGTTGTTCTTCCGAAGAGTACCAAAAGCGCCCTTCAGGTCATATATCAGCGTTCTAGGTGTGTAAGTTTCGCCCCCGTCTGCCCCAACTCCTGGTCGGAAATGGACATCATGGTCTACTGGAGACGACTCTTCTCCATTATAGGTGAAATAGGATTCCTACTCAAATATTAGAAAGTAGTATCTCGTAACACTATATTTGACTAGCGAGCTTACCTGAAGATTCCAGAAATGAGTAGCTAGGTAGTTTGCGCGTTGTCCCAATTGCAGGGTTAAGATTTCGTGCATGGTCGAAATATATTTAACAGCGCTGGTGGCGCATTGACTTTTCTACGGGCTTAGCAGACGTCCAAGTAGGACAATATGATAAAAAGACCAAACATACATTGCGATAGCAAATCCCTGACCTCAAAGCCTAGGCCTTTTGTGTTGTATTTCCGCCTTCTTGAAGCTGCGACGAAATCAATCGCTGATCACATGCTTATCAGTGCGCACGAACCAATTTCCCAGGTTCCAAGGTTGCCGATCGTGCTTGCCTTTTTGGGAGTAGCCGATGGCTCTTACCACGTGACCATGCGTCGACCTTAAGGTGGGCTAACCTGGTTGTCCTGGGCAACCGTCACCTGACCCTGTAATATTGCCGAATCGGGTACTGTTGACATGTGGGTGTTGTTTGGTGCGTCACCGCCAGAGAAACATTTCTCCCCACACAACCCTCGGCTCGCTCATCCAGCTCACCATTTTTTGCATTAACTGACATGCTTTTAATGCCAGCGATACTGCGACATACTTAACAATAAAAACCAGTTTCAACATACATACGGCCATGGATTCGCCGTCAAGTACGAGGTCCAGCCCATCGAAGGCGCTCAATCCCCTATCACCAGAACGCATGAACCAGCAAGCCGCACCGAACTCGCCTTCCGCCGTATCCGAGGTCTTGCGTCTGCAACGCAAGGGTCGGGGGCTTTCCGAGGTACAGGCCAAGGTGGCATACCTGAACGGGTTATCCCGAAGTGGGAGCCCAGGGGTCTCCGGCACGTCAGCGGGAGGCGGCGGCGCTGCCTTGCAAAGAGCCATCTTAGGGCGTGAAGAAGCCGAAACTGCTCTCACCCACGTATCATCTCAGCTTAGCGAAGCGCAGTCGCGAGAACGCCGGATCAGCGAAAGACTCGAGTCACTCCTCGAAGACCTACAAAGCGCAAAAGAACGCCAGGCGCACGAACGAGTCGTCTTTGAAAAGGAAATACGGAAGGCCCGGAAGGAAGCATTTCGCGCTGGCTCTACACTTGTGAAGGTACAGGAAGAGCTCAAGCACGCGAAATCTGAGTCGAAAGCCCTCAAAGAGGAAGTTCAGGCTGAGCGGGATAGCAAAGAGAAGGCGAAGCAGGAAGCGTTTGAACGTGCATACGCAATTGCTGGGCTTACAGAGGAACTTGAGGAGCTCAAAGGGCGACTTAGGACGGCCGAATCAAATATTCAGGCCCAAGAACAGGAGATTAACAGACAAAAGATCGAAAAAATATCCATAACAGAAACGGGTTCCATCGCAACGCAGACATCAACACCTCGAGGATTCAAGCGACCCGCCGACGAGATTGCGACTTCGCCACGCAAGACATCAGACCGTCTATCATTTGGTGATACACCCTCAAAAAAGCTACGACTGTGCGACCCTCCACCTCACCGGGAGGGCCGACAATACGGATACGGCGTCTTTCCTCCTGCTCTTACTATACAGGAGCTTATCGACAACCTCGAGGACGAGCTTATGTATGAAAGGAACAAGAGGATTGATTTAGAAGATCAGATCGAGTTCATGAGGGTCTGTTGCATGTTCAAAGCCTGCACATGCCGAAACAATGAGTACCTAGAGAATAAGGCTCGTGAGGAGAAGGCAGCTAAAGCAGCCCAGCAGAAACTAGAGGATGCACAAGAGGTGGAGGAGGAACAGCGGGAGATTTGCGACGTCAACTCCACCGCAGGTGTTTCTCAACAAGAGAAACAGACGACAACCGAAATTGAAGCCCAAGTGGAGACTCAGACGGATGAAGCCATGGAGGTTGATGCCGAAGTCGAGCGCATCCAGGCAAATGCCCAGGAGGAAGCCCAGCGCGAAGCCCAAGATAAAGACTTCAAGGAGGAGGTGCAAACCCACGAGCAAGAGGGCATCCAGCAAAATACCCAGGAGCACATTCTCGATACGGTTCAGGAGGACATTCAAGAGGACCTTGGAGAAAACGCCCAAGAAGATACCCACGAGGAATTTGAAGAGGAAACGGAAGAGCCTGAGGAGCCTCAAGAGACAACTATCACCTTCTCTCCTGCCACGGGTACCTTTCACACTATTCCGTCCCCCACTCGCTCATCACCCCTGAAACAGACCGAAGATGTGGGCTCTCATCATCATGCAGCAACTGAAAGTGGGTTGAAAGCTCGCCCCGAGCTTGCTAGCCCTACATCGAAGTATGATTCCCATCCACGCGCAATGCCATATGATGCACTTCATCAAAGCGAAGCTTATTCGAGAGATTTGACTGCAGGAGCTCATCACTCTTCAATGATCGCTGAAGCACGATGGCAGCATGAATACTCAAATGGGGATGACGTCGAGATTGAGAATGGGGATCTTAATGTCCAAAGGATCCCACTGCGAGCGGAAGACGAAGCTTCAAATAGTTTCGCCCCCGTACCGGGTACCCCTATCAGCCGAGAACAAGCACTGGCTCAAATCAGAGCCCGACGTGGTCGGACTAGCGCCATGAAGAGATCCGTAAGCGCCAATGACGCCGGTTTTCGCGCTGGGGGACTAAACATCACCCCAGTCCGAGCAGCTCGCAGAATACCCGGTATCGTCCAACAAAGCGACCCACGAGGCGATGGCGTTAAGAAATCTCGCAGGGACATGAGCGCTCCAATGAGGATGTTCCGCTAATGTCATGAACTTGGACATGATAACTCGATAGATGACTGAACATTTTGTCTGGTTTAGAGGTTCTTTCTTCGCTCTTTGGTTATGGATCCACTGTTGTCTCAAGATACCCCAGCATTCTTGGCGAGATGGCGTTTTGTCAATTTGTCTTGCTCTCGCGTCGCATATTTCCAACTATTTCTCTCGTTACTCTTGGGCTCTGTTAAAGGCATGTTTATCATTGGATCATTGTTCTTTTTGGCGTCCATACGCACCGTGTTTTATGTTCGAGCTTTTGTACATTTTTGGTCCTCAACTACATAGATGCATCCTATTGCTCCTGGATTTGACCTTCATTTACAGCACCCAAACGCATAGATACGACACGCGACGGCCTCGCAATTCCTTTGTTCTACGATGTTCAAGCATATATTTACCCTCTCTGTCATTTTCTAGTCACTCATTGTCAGTACATACTTTTCAAAGGCCAGCTCAACACACGGCCCACCACTTTACCGCTCATCGATGGCCTTTCTTGTCATATCCTTGTAAGCCGCGGGCTTAACATCTCAGGCATGCACTGCATACTAGACAATCTGCCTACAGTTGAAGCACGAGCAAGAAACCATGTAGGACGAGATAACATTATAGACAAGCTAAAACGGGGGTCCTCGATGATAGATCCCTCCAATAGGTATCCGAAGGTGGCTTGGGATGTAGACAGCATGCCTCATCATTATATCAAGGAAATACCACAGCAACGAATCCGTGCACTATCAACGTACGCCTTGCGTCCCCACCACAAAAGAACTAGCTCCTCCACAAAGATGCGGTCTGCGGCGCTCCACGTGTCCAGCCCCATTTCTGCCATGGCCTCCGCGGAAATTGCGACGGTATTGCTTTCAGAGGCCTCGTTATGCGCGGCCGATTGTTCATCTTGATCTCCGCTTAGGAGAGGAGAAGTGGATTCGTCTTCTTGAATGGTGTCCCGGGTTATGGCTGCATGTTCGGCGGAATCGTCATCCTCATCGCCGTCTTCGTCCTGATAGGGTGTTAGGATGGTGTCGTTGGATTCGGTGCCACTCTCGTCGTCCTGCCGCGCAATTAGGTCTGATAGTGTGGCGAAGATTTGAGTTGTGAGCTGGCGGAAGTATGCGACGAGAGCGATTTCCGGCGGCTGCTTGGGCGGCTCACTTAAATGCATGCTTTGGCGGCGGGTTGAGCCCGATGGAGGGCTGGGGAGATTGTCCACACTTGCTAAGAGGCGCGCGTCTTGTTCAACCTCATGCTCTTCTTCCTCCTCTTCGGAGAAGCCGTCTCGCTTTTCGCCGGCGGATGCCCACCATATGAAGGAGGTATAAGCAAGTCGAGTCCAGGAGAGTGGTTCGACAATTGGGCTGGATGAGAATGTCGACGCTGAGTCGGAGTTATCATCATTGTTATTGTCTTTGATCTGCGAGTCGTCGTCCTTGAATGCGCGGCGTAGACCCTGGCGTAGGGCCGTGTAACGTCGTACATCGCGCTGTGTGGCTTTCAGCTCCACGTTTTGCGGCGATTTATTGCCCTGCGCAATCGGAGAGGATACGATGATCGTCGGATACGCCTTATCCGCGGCATTTTTGGAATGGTTTGGAGGTAGCTTGACGAGGATATCAAATAGTTCTGGTTTCATGCTTAGAACACTATCTGTGCTGCATGCAATCCATGCGCTGTCACTCTCTGTATCTGCTCTGGCGCCCACGAACGTAGAAAGGTATGGAATGTCGTAAACGCCAACATTGAAGAGTGCACGAGGTCGGAGAGAAGGCAGCTCGTCCGAGGGAAGTAACGGAAGAAGAGAATTGGGTAATGAGGCTAACAAGGACAAATCGTACACTATATTGAATTAGCAGGAACCAGGAAGGAATTACAGGCTTCATACCGTAACTACATGGTATCTGAACTGGGGCTTCCGCCATAAAAAGAATCCTCTTGCGAAGTAGCGCCGCCCTGTACAGCGGGAAAAGAAGGGGCCCGAAATTGTTAAGGAAATCAGGGAGTGATGAGGCAGGATGGAAAGGCGTCAGGGCCGGCCTGGGTGTTTCCAGTACCATAGCATCACTTATAGCTCGGCTCCGGTGTAGATTATCTGGTCGATCATCGTGAGCTCTCAGTCGGAAGCTCAAAGGCGATTCGAGGGGCGAATCAGGCACCCCCGATGTCTCATTCGTGGATAGTTCGTAAGTTTGCCAGTATTCCGATAATCGATTTAGGTCAAAGGTATGTTCAGAGTAGCGTCTACAAGAGAAGCGGACGTATTAGATTTGATGGTCAAAACCAGGACGCTTGGATAACTCACTGAGCCAGTTCCTTCAACTTTGGAGCATGCCGCCAGCTTTTCCCCAGCCTACCAGAGCTCAAGGGTACCAGTACGCCGATGGAGAACATTTTTGCATTGCGCTCTGACTCGTCCGCATCCTGTTTAACAAATGCGCTAATGCCGGCATACTGTTCGTGTACAAAGTATCTAACCAGGATCATGCGGTTAGTCAGGCTAGTAACTACCCGGGTCACGGTACATACACTAAATCCTCAGAGACATTGTGTAACCCTGACGGGAGCGACTTGTACTCGACAGCTCCTTCAACATCGACTATTTTCCGATTAGCCAACAAGGTACGTCTGTATTGGATAGGGTTCGAACTCACCTCCGGGAATAGTGCGCTTCCAGGTTACCATATACCTAGTAACATACTTTCTATTAGCCAAGCTAGTGCAGAACGACAGATACAGGTGTTATACAAGCTCACCCAGCTTTAATATCGAAGTTAATCACGAAGAGCGCCGCGATGCCTGGCGGCGATTCGGAGGCCACGGTGCGGGGCACATCCAGCCCCAAGGACTTCTTCTTCAGGGAGTGACTGTCCATCGCAGAGTCGCGCATCAACAAGTGATCATTCGGTCCACATGGGAGCTCCTAAATAGGCGACAATCAATGGAACAGCCGCATTGAAGCGCTGGGGAGTCTGAGACGACGGCATCGGGAGTTAGGAAGAATACGGGGCTTCGGGTGCGGAGACGTCAAGCTGGTTTCTGCCTGAGGAGCCGAACTAGCTAGATAAGGTTAGCGGAATTACTCCCCACCATCCCATATCAGGAAATCAGGTGTTTATGAGGTCCACCATGGCGATCACAGATTCATTTTACGATTCTCCTCTTTCCATCTTCTCGGTCAGTAGAAGCAAGATCGCGAATACGGCTTCTATCAACACCTACTCAAGGCCGGCTCTGTGATAAGCCAATCAGCGCAGTATGGAAAACACCAATTCGCATCCCTACTACCCCCTGGATGCTCCGCTCGACAACTACGCACCCAATGATGCGTCTGTACTCAGCTTGATTACGACTGCCAGTGTGGGTGTCACAGCGTTGCTGGGGGCTACTTTTCTTCTGAGCATGTGGGCTCGACCGGGTCTGAGCATGCCCAACCGGATTGCCATTCTTTGGTTTGTTTTATGTAGGATCTAGCAGCCAATTCCCTGACCACAGAGAGACATACTAAGTTTGAACCACTCAGCTGGCACCCTTCACTGCTTCTTTGAAGGCTACTTTATGCTCAATCATGATCACATGGTCTCCGCTCAGGACTTCTTTGGCCAGCTATGGAAGGAGTACGCCCTTTCCGATTCGCGCTACTTGACTTCTGACACTCTGGTCCTGTGCCTGGAGACAATAACAGTCGTGGGTGACCCCTTAGCAAGAGAGTACCATAACGTCATTCTGACTATAACACAGCTTATTTTGGGACCATTATGTTTTGGAGTCGCCTATTCTATTCTGTATTCACGCCCTCTGCGCCATCCCCTGCAGATTATTGTATGCATAGCTCATCTTTATGGTGACACCTTATACTTCGCCACTAGCCTATACGATGATTATGTTCATCAAAGGCCATACTGCCGGCCAGAGCCCTTTTACTTTTGGGTCTATTATTTCTTCATGAACTTCATCTGGATCGTCGTTCCTGCTTGTGGGTTTTCTTTGTCGTATCATATTGGAGGTCAATTACTAATGCGCTGCTCAGATTATCTATATCAGAGTATGAAGACCATTTCAAAAGCTATGAGTAGACTGGAAGCTGTCTCGTCATCGCGGAAAACTCAATAACGTCGTCAAATGTTCCATTCGAAATATGGCGCAGAGCCGCCTATCGTGATTGAAATGTACAATAACATAACCGAACCTCGAATCCCTGACATAAATTGATCCTAAGCTGTAAGCTCGGATCGAACGAATTAGCCATCCATCACAATCTTCCTTCATGCAAACCCTTCAGACATATATTTGGCTAAGTCTGCGCCATCTCGGGCTCAGTTTCCTTGTCCTTCAAGATAACTTTCCCCTGGCGCAACGCCGCAATTGCAATGTATGCCACGCCAAACACACCCGCGACAACAGCATAAGCAATGATTCCTCCAGTTGTGTTATCGGCCAATTTCAAACCGGTACCACCGTTGATAATACCGAGCAGAAGAAAAAGCCGGCCAACCCAAATATGGACGTGGGTCCACCAGCCCTTTGACTGGGTCTTCTTGAACTTATAGTGGTGCCAGAAACCAATGAACGGCTGAATAAGAAGGAATACAACAACGACAGTGCCGAGAATTGTGTGACCGTTATTATGAAGCTTGACGGATTGTTAGTTTGTCGCGATTATAGGTGATGCAGGAGCCGCTTACCCGATCAAGAATCTTTCCAACCCGGATTCCAGTGGCCAGACCGGCGATCATTAGGGCATAGCCGATTAGTTGGGCAGATATATGTGCATAAACGCCAAATTTTGATTGAATGACTCGAAGAAGAATGGCACCGAGGGGGAAGATGATCCCGAAAGCAATTCCCATTACAACTCCATGGGCTTTGGCGAATTTCGGTACCAGAGGTAAATCTTCGTAAATGATATTAGGGTTCATCCCGGGTGGCAGTTGTCCAGAGCCAGAGCCAGAGCCAGAGCCAGAGCCAGAGCCAGAGCCAGAGCCAGAGCCAGCGCCGGCACCAGCTCCAGATGATCCTTGTGCATTGCTGAGCGCCGGGAAGGATACTGCAAGACCGATGTGAGCGGCTCAAGTCTAGGAAACTAGGGCTCAGGGGGTACATACACAACAGCGTGAGACTGTACAATGTGAGACTGCGATCCATGATGTCTATCAACCTTGGTAAGGCAATCCTCGGCACTTGAAGGCGTTTGAAATCTCGCTTTCCCACGAGTCCACTGAGGGGACAAAGAACGCCCCTTTATAGTTCGGGTTGCCATCCCTTAAGAACGCAGTTGGAGTCATGATTCTAATCGCCATTGAATCATTGAAGCAAAAAGTCATTGATTGCCGTGTCTTGGAACATCAATCAAGGATGCGTATAGTTCCCAAGACACCGAGAATTGCGAGGAACCGACATTGTCACCCGCACTGCCACCAGCGGGAGGGCCAATCATCCGAGCCAAGAGCGACAAGACACCGAGAAATGCGAACTTGCTCTTTGGACGGATCAGCACCGCCACGAATCTCGTATCGCCATCCTGGGCTCTTCGTCACAAAGATATGATGGCTTGCGGGGGAGCCACCTCTGGATCGGCGCTTTTCCCTCGAAACAATGCGATGAAGATTACCTTTTTGCTTTGTCGCTCATATGTCGAAGGACTATCGTCGGTGATGATTGCTCCTTGAAGGCCGAATTTTGCAGCAGTCAGGGCTCCTTAGATCATTATCTCCCACAAACATGGACACTCCTATAGGGTCGAGTTGGACGGATCAGTCACTCAGCGTCATTGCACCGAAACTTCAACCTTCATCTTCATCTTCTGAAGCTTCGCCGGCCGCTGAATATGCCGTCCTGAAGCCAAAGTCCTGTCTTGCATGTCGAAAAAGAAAGGTCAAATGCGATAGGCAGCTCCCATGCGGTAATTGCTCCCGATGGACTATCGAGTGCATATTTCCGTCCCCGATCCGAAGATGCCCACGGGCCCGAACCAAAACAGGAGCAGCGCACTCGCGTGGCGACCAAGCGCTTCACGACAGGATCCACATGCTGGAGGCACAGGTTTCTGAGTTGACGGAGACTGTCAGCGCGCAAGCTGAGAGGCTCCGTTCGGTCACGACGCTGGGGGGTTCGATGTTCCCGTTAAGCCACACCTGGGCCCATTCTGTTGCGCCATTGAGCCCATCGTTGGCGCTGGGTCAGGCATACTGGCGAGTGTTTTTAGAGAGGGTTGATCCACTAATAAAAGTGGTGCATCGGCCCAGTGCGTCTCGGATCCTGCGAAGCGCTATGGACAACCCTACTTCCTTGAATGAGGGCCAGGGTGCCCTTTTGCAAGTAATATACCTCGCCTGTATTTCCGCCATGGACGAGGCGGATATACAGGCTAATCTACAAATGTCCAAAGCTACGGCCGTCTCCACTTACCGTATGGCAGCCGAACAAGCCCTAGCTCGTGCAGGGTTCCTTACAACCAATGACTGGAACACCATGCAGGCTCTTGTCCTATTCATTGCTTTAAGTCGGCTACAGAACAACCATAAATCTGCCTGGACCCTCGCAGGTCTTGCAGAGCGCCTAGATATCTCTCTAGAAGAAGACAGCTCGCGCTTCGGCGCCGAGATGCGCCGGCGTCTTCGCTGGCACATGTGGTACCTAAACCGGCGCATACAGGATGATCGAGGTTCAAACTCTACCACATCCCCAGTAGGAGTCGACCTCCCCCTCAACTGCCACGATTCCGAGCTCAGCCAAATGATGACCACCCCGCCCGCCATGCAGAACGGTTGGACCGAAATGAGCTTCTGCCTGCTCCGCTACGACCTCGCGACCACGGAGCGAATCGTGGAAAGCGATGTCCCCTGGCTTATCAAGACAAAAGCCGTCAGAGAATGTCAAGACAGAGTGCACACCAAGTATCTCAGCTACTGCGACGGTAGCGAACCAATCCACTGGCTTGCGTGCCACATCTCCTACGTGATGATCACAGAAATGTGGATGAAGCTTTTCAGCCCGCAATTCTTCGCCGCCTCCCCGTCTTCCCCGTCCTCACTCGACTCCGAGGGCTCATCCGCCCACGCGGTCCGCGATCAACTCTTCGACGCGGCAGTCGATATTCTCGATACACAGAAACGGCTCGAGAAGGAGATCGCGGCGCGAAACTGGGAGTGGACGCTCAGCGGGTACTTCCAATACGTGCCGCTGGTCTTCCTGCTAAACGAACTCCGCTGGCGCAGGAGTGACCCGCGGACGGATCGGGCATGGGAAGTCGCAGAGAAGTCATTTGGGCGGTGGTCGGAGGAGGCGAAGAGGTCTGCTCATGGGGTGATGCTTACGGAGCTTATGAGCAGTGTGCTGGCGGCGAGGCAGGAGACGAGTGAGTTTCAGTCCATTGCGGACTCGTATCTTGTTCCGGATGATGGGGTGTTTGGTGATCCGCTTTCGATGGGAAATGACCCGGTTTGGCCTGATATGTTGCCGTCGGATATGTTTCAGTTTGGGTTGCCGGTTGAATGGGTTTATCAGGTTCAATAGTGGTCGACTCGTAGAAAGTTAATAATCCATGGCGTATTGTATATAGTTGCGTTATAATATTCTTTCTGTTTTATTTCCTATGGGCCTCTTTTAACATCGTGCTGATGGCTTACTACCTAATTACGTTGTAGACAACTGCATGTTGACATCCCGGATACTCCGTATGCACTAGCACTGAGCAAGGTCCACGGATGCTCTGGGATACAGATAAGCGACTAAACTTGCTCCTCGTGACCTGAAAGCGATACCCGAATAAGCAATCAGGCGGAGAAAGGTTGCAAGGGGTACATACAGGATATGGAGAGGGTCGTCCGATGGTTAGGGTTCGTGCTTGCTCGCGGCAGTTTTTGATGAAATCCCTTATGCGCGCTATGCATGTATCCCTTGCTGCTTGACAGTGCAGTGCACACAGGTCTAGAACTACAGGATTAAGGTGCGGTCTTCCCGCATGGTTCTTCAAGAGTCCAGTTTTGGCGGTGTTTGAGGTGGAACTGTTGATGGGTTGGCTGTTAATCCACCATCAGCAAGGGCCTGACGATTTGTGCTTCAGCTGGTGTGCAGCAAACCGACTCGTGAGTGTGGACTGGTCTGCGATCTGTCAATTCGATCCCTGGTGGCTGTTACTGAAACAAGGTAACGCCTCCAGTAGCGGTAGGAACGTGTTTGGTCTTCGCGCAGAGGAATGAGGCATTGGTTATATCTACTGGAGATAAGGTCATTGTGTCTCCGCAAGTGGCGGTCGCGAATTCTAGGTAGTGGACAGCGCTGACGTGTCGGACGCAGTGTGTCGACTAAATTACCAGCCTGGGGCCGTCTATGACGTCCGGGAGACTTCACAGCCGTGATTTGGTGCCCAAACTGGGAAGCACAGATGGACTCCGTCAACCGGTGTAAAACAAGTCCGTAAGAGCTTTGTCCTGGCGATCGATCCCGAAATAGAACCGAGTCGATCCGGCCATCTTGACGCATTCCGGCTGGTGGGATCGACGGGAGCCCCTCGGTCATTGTGAGACGACGTGTGCTCGATACATAAGTAGCCAGCAGCAGGGTCTCGAGTCTCAGCAGCCTCTCAACGTTGATGTCTAGCGCTGAGGCGTAAGAAAGATAGGCGATGGCTCCCGTTGGCTCTTTTGGCGCCCGATCGTGAGCTCTGGTGCTGATCGCTGGTTTCCCCGGCAGCCCGCGCACTAACAACTCACTGGCCCAGACCCAGCAGGATTTGTATACCGCTCGAAGCTGATCATCGACCGGGAATAATGCGATCGAGAATCGTCGTCTCTTCTTCACTTCTCAGTTTGCGATCTTTTTTACCGTAATCCGTTCTTTTCGTGTTTTGGTTTGCTCTGCTGTGTCCTGGTGATTGCTTCAGCTGACAGGCGCTGTCACTCGACCCCCTTGCAAAGAATCTCGCCCGCTTTGGTCTCTCTGCCTCCTTCAGCTCCCTGTTTCCAGCCTCCGTTACCCCCCTTCGATCGCATTTTGTTTTCAACCAATTTTTTCTCTCCCACGGGCTGCCAGCTGTCTAGTGGAGAGTTACAGGGCCCTATATATTGCTCTGAAGCGTCAGGCAGGGTATGTCGTGAAGTAGTGAGTGTTTCCCCTCCAGGTAAACAAAACAATATGACGTCGCCAGGCGCAGCCGATGTCAACAAAAGCGCAAACGACAACGACGAACTACTACCTCGCTATTTCCACCACAATTGGACCTTGTTTCGGGTAATTGTTGCGGTTATGCTAATTCCTGGTTTTTCCTGTAGCCCTCGATGCCGCCAGCCAATTCGCACACCCCCGCAAATCGCGGAGGGAGTGCCAAATCCACGCCTGTGAAATCCAAGCCCATTGATATTGGACAACCCCTCGGCGTCTACGATACCAATTCTGTGCGATCCAAGGTCCGCAAATGGCAGCAGCATGGCGGTGGAGTCATCATCGCCGACGACGGTATCTACTATGAAGACGATGACGAGAATCATTCAACCCCCGAAACCAAACCAAAATCCGTTAACCGCAGGGAAGAGCGCATTGCGACGAGAAAGCGAAGCAAAAGCACCCCTCGGAAACGACTGGTTAGCGATGAGCACTGGAAATTGAACCGGACGCCAACTCAAGCGCCGTCGTCTAAACTACCAGCCCCGAAACGCATCGCCGAGTACACCACAAATGAGCCAGCACGCCCATCGCGCTCGGAGAAGGGAGATGATAAGAAAGATGAGAAAATCCCTTCTCTGCTATCTCCGCCTAACAAGCGGCGGGAGGACGATAAAGAAAGGGTATCTCCAGGGTTGGCTATGAGAGAACGGCGGAAATCGCACGCTTCACGCGATATGGACTCAATCATCGAAAAACTCGAAAAGGAACATGCGTCGTACGAAAGGTCCTCGAAAACCGCTTCGCATCTTACAACGGCAGACAAGAACCGATACAGTACCTTGTCTGAACCTTCGGAAAGCCTAAAAAAGAAAGAAACGAATTTGGACTATGATTCGGAATGGGCCGCCAGCGAAGCTGATTTCTCTGAATTATCCAGACGACGCGCTCGCGGCCCCGCGCATTCAAAGAACCGCACGCCCGCGAAGCCTCCCAAGGGTGGCATTCTCGGCCAAATAGTCGACGAGTCAAGGAAGATGTTCAGCAAGCCAGAGCCTCTACCGCCTAAGCAGCCAGCTCCGAATCGTGGGTCAAAAATTGAAGCTTGGCTCTCGAATACCCAGGATCCTTTTCTGGATGACAAGGATGTGGATGTTGAAATTCCTGCGCCATTGAAGACCAGAAGAAACAAGGATAAGCACAGTCCACTTAAGGATGAAGAAAGAGAGGGAAAATTACGAATCCCTAGCCCCGAACCTTCAATTGATAGCGACTTCTCCCGCAAAACGTCAAAGCGACGAGTAAGAAGCGGAGGTACCGCATCCAGCAGCGAACATCCGAAATCGAGAGACAATCGATTGGCCGCTAGGGAGTCGCAACGAGATACTTCTCCATCGCCTCAAAGGAGGAAATCTAGCGAGCACAGATCCCGGCGATCATCATCCTCCCGCAGCAACGGAGAGTCCAAAGGCAAGGCTGAAGAAGATGTCTCCAATATTGGATCTCATCTACTGACTAGCGCCTCCGAGGTGTCTAGCAACAACCCTCTCAGTCGCTTACGACCTTTCCCAACCCGCCTGTCAACGATAGCATCAGTTGAGTCGATGAGTACACGGGACGACGATAAATCTGATACGGTAGCATCAGACGTGACGGAGAAGAAGAGGAAGCCTTCTCAGGTCAAAGACGAAAGTGAGGAAAGGGACCAAGTGGACCCCAACTCACTTTCGGTTGTCTCCTCTTACATGAAAAAGCTCACAACGCATGACGACTTGATATCTGTTCTTTCAGCACCAACGAGAAGCAGGAGTATCCGATCTGCTAGAAGCCTCCGAAGCAGCAAGAACCGAAATCCCACCGTCGCTGACATCCTGAAGGAACTGTCGCTAGATGAAGCTAAGTACATGCGCGAACTCAGAACTCTTGTGGGGGGAGTGATCCCGGTGCTTCTGACTTGCGTGCTATCACGCTCAGACTCAGCCATTGCTGCTGGGCTTTTCCGTCCCTCAGCAGATCCTGGAGACGAACTCACATTTACCAAGCCGATCGTGAATATGGGAGTTGCCATCGAACGATTGAAGCTTCTCCATAAACGAATCCCACTCGAAGCAGCAGATTCCCTAATTCAGTGGGCGCATGGAGCACAGAAGGTGTACCGTGAATATCTCAAGGCTTGGAGGCTAGGTTTCAAAGATGTTGTCGTCAACCTTGCCCCTCTCGAGGAGGGCGAGGAGGGGAACAACGCCGAGACCAAGAGCCTTGACGAAGGAATGTCCAGAGATGAGAATGGTGACGTGGTTGATGGTGAAGGACAAAAGGTCGATGTTGCGTACCTGTTGAAACGCCCTCTCGTTCGGTTAAAATACCTTGCAAAGACGTTCAAGGGCATCAACATGCTTGAGCCATCCCCCAAGGCCGAAGAAGTCTCCGTGAGCTACCAGAATCTTGTGGCGGAGGCTCGTCGTCGCGCGCGCGAAGAAAGAGCGAGGCTTGAGGATGAATCCGCTGCCGCTGTTGACGCAACACGCGCCCGCGACCCTGAAACTCTAGGAGCATTGACTGGCGTTAAAGTTGACAAAACACGGAGAGTCAGGGCCCGTGATTTCTTCAACCTGTCACTTTACCACTCTAGTGGCCAGGTCATCGATTGCCGTGCAGAGCTTCTGTTTAGAGACAATGCACCCCACCATGGTCCTGGGGGAGATTTGCTTATATGTGAGATTGACCATGCGGACCGTTGGTTGCTATTTCCTCCGGTGGACATTACATGCGTGTCAGCTCGCCATGGGGACAAGAAAGGGGAGCTTGTGGTCATGATACGCAGTGCGCCCACACGGGAGAAGCGCTTCCAAGAGCTCCTGTCGCTCCAAATTGATGAAGAAGACGTGGCCAGGGAATGGCTTCAGATGCTCGGCAGGACACCTGTCCCGCCTGCAATTAGTCGCTCTCAGAGCTTTATCGACCGGGCTAGGCAACGACAACGTGCGCAAACAATTTCGTCTCCGAATGATGTTTCGCTCGCTCAACGGGCCCCACCGAGCCCAAGCAGCATCGCTATCCCTATTGGGGAGAAACCTACATCTCGTGCGTCACGTCGGTCTTGGACTGCTAAAGAGGCATCGTCAGACCCCAGCACTATCGAGTCATCTGTTGTCACCGAATCACAAATCTCATCACAGACTGACATCACTCGGGAATCGGATTACGATGCTGCTGAGACGGAAGCATCCGCCCTGTCATCGTCTCAACCGCAGCCAATCCTGCACTCTCGGGATCCGCGAAAGCTCGTTATTGGTGATGACAAGTCTCCTCAGGGTCTCAAGCGCTCAGGGGCGAAGCGGATCTCTAAATACGGAGAGCTTACCCCTCAAAGCCCTCTTTCGCCCCCGAGCCCTATATCTAGCCAAGATCCGACCCCGTCAACTCCCTCACGGGATAAGGCCGAGCGCAGTGAGCAGGCAACAGCCTCTGCTCCACGGGATAAAACCAATCTTAAGACCCCCACACCGGCTGAGCCGGAGGAGAGCCCACGAATCTCCTCCACACCTTCCAGGAATCTACCATCCATCCCGAAACTTCGCCAGGGTAGCAGTACTTCCTATATTCCAGAGCCTGAGTCCGATGAAGAATATGATATACTCGACTACACTACTCTTCCGCAGACACCAACCAAGAGGAAGACACACTCTCGGTCTGGCTCGGAATCCGATGGGGCAAATGGTGACGAGCCTCCACCACCCCCACCGCATTCGCGTTCACCCAGCTCCACAGGCTCTAGTCTCACAAACACACCTGTTCTCAGTCCGACAGCAGCACGGCTTCGACGACGAGGGTCTTCACCTTTGAAGCACGAATACGAACCATCGACTGCATCTGACTCTTATTCTGACTCGGATACGTCTACTGTGCGGCGTTATGACATGTACTCCGATTCGGACACCGTGACGGATAGCTCGGACGAGGACTCTGAGGATGAGCTGCCCCCAAGAACACGTCGAACGCCTTCCCGCGAAATCACCAAGCCCGCGGTACAGGAATCAGATCTCTCGCCTGCGACCAGCACGCTCTCTGTGTCAAACTCCACAAACCAGGCTGGCTATCGATCAGTTCCCTCTCAGCCAAATAAGTCCTCAACCGGGATTGCCACCGTCTTTGCTTGGTCAGACAAGGGATCTTGGGAGAATGTCTTCCCCGACGAATGCAAGATTGTCATAAGTCCAGGTCTTGTTGAAGCGTACGAGATGAAAGATGATCCGCTTGCAAGCACGACAGATGGCAAGGCTCGGCCTATAGTTGCGCTTGAATTGACACCACTAGTGCCTATTCGCCGTGGAACAGCCATTGACATTAGCATCCGTTCCCCTCCCACTCAACAATCCAGAGTCAACTGGAGCAACAACATCATGTTCCGCTCACGGAACGCAGACGAGTGTGAAACCCTGTACGGCATGATTAACCAGTCCCGCATCAACAATCCTACATATATCGCACTACAAAACGCTCGTGGGCCAATGGCAGACATTCCAATGCCTGTTGAGCAAACTACCAAGGGCTCAGGCTTCTTCGGCTGGCCGCGTCGCAGAAAGAGCTACCGCGCTTCAAGCTCTCCCCGTTCCATAGCAGACAACTCCGAGAGCAGCGTTGGCACCATGAGCAGTGCCTTCTCGGCCCTTAAACGCTTCGGCGGGGGAAGCAAGATGTTTAGCATCTCCCGCTCCTCCGTTACATCTCGCAACCGCAACAAGGATGGCGAAGGAGGAAGTTTGTTCTCCAGCTCTGCTGCCTCCGGGGCCGGATCCAACGGTGGCAGCATTGGCAGAATCGCAGCCGCTATCAAGGGAGTTGACGGGATCGGTCTTTCAAACGCCAAGATTCGCCTCTACATCCGCGAAACCCAATCCAAGTGGCGGGACATGGGTGCAGCCCGGCTGACAATCATGCCTGCGCCACCGTCCGAGTCGCGTCGCCCAGACACAGCAGTTTCTCCCGAAGTGAATCCCGACGGCAGTCCAGATACAACTCCTCCGGGCTCAGGGGCAGCTTCGCCGCAACGAGCAGTGGAGGCTCAGAACCAAAAACGCATTGTCATCCGCGGTAAGACACGTGGCGAGGTCTTACTTGACGTGTGCCTCGAGGAGAGCTGCTTCGAACGTGTCGCCAGAACAGGTATTGCTGTCTCTGTGCGGGAGGAGGCCGAAGAAGGGCCCGCCGTGGCAAGCAAGGGTGGTGTCACCACTGGGGATTCGACAGTCTACATGATCCAGATGAAGGGAGAGGCTGAGGCAGCTTATACATTTGGGCTGGTCGGAAAGTTGAAGTATTAAACTGTGAACAAACGTATGACAACTGTCGTACCAGTTCACCCTACTTTCGCTCTATTTTTTCTCTTCTTCTCTCTATACTTGATTGATTTATGTCTTGTTTTTGAGCATCTGCATTGCATTTGGCGGGTGCGGCACCTATTCACATTACTTGATTCCCCCTTCCACTCAGATTTTCTTTCTTCCTCTTTACACACACTTAAAGGCTGGCATGCCCTTTCTCTCTTCCATCCTCTTTCTTCCACGTCTTATCAACTTATATTTGTTCATACATATACACATGTCTCACATACCCCCTGCTCATACCCTCAGCTAGTCCTGATATGCTTACCGTACACGATATCACATTGATGCCCTCATTCCATGACCCTGTAAAGCGTGATATACCTTATTTTAGAGAGATATGACGTCCTGTCGGAGATTTAAATGAAACACCACCATTTTTACCTACATTGACCCTGCCTTTGTGTAAGTAAACAAGTAGTCCCACTAGTAGTTAAGAATGTAATGTACTGTAAGTCTAGATTAGGTAGTTAGCATACACTATATACAACGTGGAAGGCCATGTCAAGTATCTATCTCTATATGAATATCAAGTCGCTAGGTGAGCAAATCTAATCCGATAAATCAACTGGGGACGCCGCAGTTCCCGTTCCCGTTCCAGGTCCACCTCGACTCGCACTCCTAGAAGCGGACCGACTTAAGCCCGTGGTTGGCGTCCCAGCGCCAGATCCAGGCCCAGGCTCGACTCTGGACTTGGGAGAAGAGCCATCTTTGATCTCCGGCTTCGTTGACTTCTTAAACAAGTAACCCACGCGGTTCTCCTCATCTTTCAGCAAGGAAAGTAATACATCATCATCGATAAGCTGCTCAAGGCTCTGCTGTTCTGCGTCTAGATTCAGCTTCTGGTCTAGGGTTGGCGAGAGGAAGAATGCGGGATCGATGTGGGCGTATGCGGAGAGCGTTTCTTGGATTTTCTGTTTGCTGGTGCTAGAGCCAGGAGGGGAGTCTGTTTCGCTGTTCTTTGATTTCGATCTCGCCCTTGATTTCGCAGCGATGGCGCGTTCTTGTTTCTCCATGTCAACGTCCGAGGCTTTCATTAGGGTTGTGATGTCGGGGAATGATATATCGTCATCGTCATCCTCAGTATCATTGATTTCAACTTGGCTGGCTTCATCAGAAGAGACAATGGACCCCTCTCTCGGCGAACCAGACCTAGATGAGGCAGCGGTGCACCCACTCCCACGGCAAGAACAAGCCAAAAGATCATGCGTCTGACAGAGACTCTCAACATCCAGCCGAAACAGATCCTTCAGTTCGTCGCGCGAAAACTGCGCAACGCTATCCTTACGCTCCATAACACTATCGGCAAGCCCCAGCTTCGTAACCTGGCGCTGCCAAATCTTCTCCTCGAGACTGCCCTTCAGCAAGATCCGATAGATATGGCACGGCCGTTTCTGGCCATCGCGGTGGATGCGTGCCATTGCTTGGATATCTGTTGCTGGGTTCCAGTCCACGTCGAAGAGGACGAGGCGGCTTGCGCCGATGAGGTTGAGACCCGTCCCTCCAGCTTTTGCGGAGAGGAGGAAAGCGAATGAGAGGTTCGCGGGGAGGCGGTTGAAGTCTTCGACTAGGCCCTGGCGCTTTTGAGCCGGGGTTGAACCGTCTAGACGGAGAAAAGGGAGGGAGAGGGAGGAGAGGAGGTTAGCCAGGAGGTTTAGGGTTGAGGTGTAATTTGAGACGAGGACGATCTTCTCGGAGGTTGTGGTGCGGAGGTGGTGGAGGAGTTGGTCGAGGACGCGGATTTTGGCGCTGGTGGATGGAGAGAAGTGGCGTAGGAGGTTTGGGGGGAGGGAGGAGAGAAGGGCTGCGATTGTCTCACTTGGTGCGTCTTCAGCGTTCTTGGGTGAGAGAAGGGACGGACTATTACATAGCTTCTTCAAAATCGTAATGAGCTGCAGGGCACTTTCCGAATTGCCTATCACAGACTGAAAGACCGGCGACTCGAGCACACTTTGGTATATCTTCGCCTGTGTGTTGGTCGGTTTGCAGAACAGGACATACTCCGTCTTTGGAGGCAGATACTTGGCGAGAATGTCTGCTGTTCGTCGCAGCATGAACTTCGAAGTCAGCTCTCGGAGTTCTTCATTTCTCGCCTCTCCTTTTTCCTTCTCCTTTTCTGTGGCCTCTGGCTGTCTGCTCCTCACAATGGGGGTCTCAAACTCTTTTATAAAGGATTTGAATGAGCCCAGAACACCGGGGTTGACGAGATCCACAGCAGCAAAGAATTCCTTCAAGTCGTTCTGGATCGGAGTGCCAGAAAGAATGACTCGCTTCATCGCATTGAGCGACTGAATCGCCTGTCCACTCTTATTCTGCAGCGTTTTCAACCGATGTCCCTCATCCGCAATGACAATATCAACCCCATTGCCGCGGGCCAGCCCTTCCTGAACAGTCCGCAGTTTCTCATAGCCGACAATCATCACACTATACGCCTTGCCCATGGTGAAATCCGTCAGCCGCTTCCTCTTATCATCAAAGACAAAGACGCCAATTCGCTCGTTTCCAAGCCACTTTCGGAACTCCTTCCTCCAGTTATTGATCAGCGTAACCGGGCACACGATCAGTGCTTTCTTGATCACCGAAGAAGCCTCGTATATCGGATTTTGTTTCAGCAGCGTCCACAGCAGTGTTATCGTCTGCAGAGTCTTTCCCAGGCCCATGTCGTCTGCGAGAATCGCGCCTTCACCGTTGAACGATCTCATGCCCATAACACATTCGTAGAGAAACTTCACGCCCTCGCGCTGATGCGGCCGTAGATGTTTGCCCAGGAGAGGATCAACAACAACATCAACGATCTGTTTCCCCTTCGGCACAGAGTCCGGCTGCTTCATAACCAGTGCCCCAGGCGCTTTCGGATCATGGCGCGGCGTCGGCTCATCCAACTGCGAAGGAGGCATTATTGTACTCTCGAGCAACGGCTTCTTGAATGCACCCGAGACAGACGTCCTCTCTTTAACTCGGGTTTTGGCCGCCGAAGCGGTAGCGGTAGCCGTCACGCGTGGTTTCGTGGCTGCATTCGGCGTCCGATTCCCAAGCAACGGAACAGATGCTTTCTTCGGCAGGGCAGGCTTGTCCTGAATTATTATCTCTTCTTGGGATTGCGTCCGCTTCCCCTCCTTCTGCGCCGGCAAATGCCGTCTCCCAGAGAGATATTCTTTCCTCTCGATCTCGGTATCGACCTCGACCTCCTTCCCGCCAATCGAGAGCATAACACCGGGTTTCAGAGCCGTTGTGTTATACATCACCCGTCCCATATCCCGGCCCGAGATATCCTGCAGATAGACGTATCCCTCACGCGTCGAAATGATCCCGTCGCCGTCCCAGGTTTTGTTTTTCTTGGTCGTGGGTTTTCGCCTGTGGTTGGTACGGGAACAAAGATGCATTCGTTAGCAAAAGCTATCTACCACAGTAGAGAGGAGGAGGAGTTGGTTCCGATGGGCAGGACTGGACATACCAGAGTACATTATAATGCTTCTCCCCGCCGCGAGATCCCTCATCGCCGCTTCCGTTCGACGAAGCCGGAGAGATTGTTGAGACCTCATTCCGAACCTGCAACAGGGGCTTCCTCTGACTCTCTATCGCAGGACGCGTCGTTCCAGTTGTAGTTCCGATCCCGGTTCCAAACCCAGCAGAGCCGCTGAGTCGGGGACGCTTTGTGGGCGGTCCATCATCGCTTCTCGGGGTGCTGCTATTCGTGCTCGTGTTCGTGCTTGTGATCGAGTCCGTAGAAGAATCTGGTGTCTGCGTCGGTGGTTTCCTTATTGAAGGAGGTTTGAAGGGCTTGAAGACCATAGCTAGTATGTGATGATGGTCTTACCAAGGGTATCGGCCAGTCATCGGTCATGGAGGATTTCGATGAGAGATCTCGGCTTCGCGTCGCGACCCGACGGGGAGGCGGATACGCGTGCTCACGTGATCGGCTATCTCATATACTTCATTTGGCTTTTCAAGTTATTTCCATCACTTTTGAAGTGATGTGTCCTTCATTATGAAAGCAAAAT
Organism: Aspergillus ustus; assembly: GCA_000812125.1. Lineage (NCBI taxonomy): Eukaryota > Fungi > Ascomycota > Eurotiomycetes > Eurotiales > Aspergillaceae > Aspergillus > Aspergillus ustus. The sequence continues at coordinate 194,574 of JOMC01000049.1, read as the reverse complement.
GCATCTAGAAAGTGCGGCTGTCCACAGGAGTGTACCTGCCTAAAGCAGAGAAGGAAGGAGCAGGTGGTGGTGTCGGTCGTTGCTTCCTCTCCCTTGTGGTTGGTCGAACTATGAGGAAAGAACGATCAATATATGTCCTTTTGTTTTCTTGAGACGGAGAGCCTGTGCTGGTTGTCCTTTCCATTTTGTTGTATAGTACACGCAATTGCTAAAGTTCGAATTTTGAGGTTTGACAGATATATCAAGATGCTCCAAGTTTGTACATAATTATATTTCTTTGAGCAAAACTCACAGAGTATATACTATGCCTTTTCGAAGGATTATGATAATGGCGAGAAGAAAGTACGTATACTGCTCAACTGTATGGGTTACATACTTGACAGCGGGTGGTTTAGCATAGAGAAAGTGTATATGCATATCTAGGTAGATCTAATAGAATGTCTGATACTCCGCTCCGGAGCTGAGTATGCATGAGCTCAGTAGATAATGTGCCTGCATCTTGAGTATTCTTTCATCAATATTGGAAACCTCCTCCAAACATATGAGCCTGAGTATTGAGCTGATTGACCGGCAGACATAGTAGACTAGTAGTCCATCGTGATACACAGTGCCTGGGCTATCATTAAGGTAACTCAAGGACTGCAGAGATATGCAACGCATCTAGGTTGTACTTACCGACGCTCAGTTGGATATCATTCCTGTCTCCGCGGAAGATCTCGTACTGTTTAAATATTGTACGGAGTGGTTTTGGATTCATTCATTCTAGCTTCGATGGGCCAAGACCCGTGGGGACGATGTGGAAACCAAGATTCTAGCTTGAATCCGGTGTCGCCTGCAAATCGAACTTGTCTGTGCCAAGTTTCTTAGAACGAGAGCTTTTTCTTTTTGTTTTCCAAATCTTGAATCTCGAGAATACCTATCTAGTTTTAGAACTGGTCCCACTGGACTCTCCCAAGCGAAGCGAACGCAGAGTTCCAATTTCCAACGCAATTCCTGACCCGTTGAGAACAGGATAATTAACCAAAATGGGATACCTACCACTACTAGGAGTAACGAGAAGGACAATCTGCCCTCTAGACTCAGAAATAGATAACCCGATTGTTCCGTCTTACATCGGTTAAATGTCGCTCTGGTAAGTACACGCAGTAGTGTAGTCTCCAGGACTCCAGGGTAAGCCACGTTCAAGGTGGCTGGATTGATGATACATACTTTGTCAGGAGTAGGTTCCTCTTCGGAATCTGAAGATTTTTTTTTTTTTTTTATTTTAGCGGAGGAAGATATACCCGTAGAGTTTGCAAGGGCTGGAAAGTCAATTGAAATTGATGACCACGACGCTCGGATCCTGCAGGTCCTTGGTAGAAAGTGGAAGAATATCGACGGAGGATAGAGAGGACCATGCACCAGGCAGGCAGACTCCATGAGTCCGAGCCTCCAGCAGACCGGTATCCATCCATAATTCACAATCATCACAATGCGTTAACTGTCCACGGTGTTTGCAGATCACCCTCGGAACCAACTCCCCTCCTACTCCGGAGTACCTTGCCCAGCCCTGAACCCTCCCGCCGATTTTCCCGGACAACGGACACCGAAGATCCTAGAGTAGTAGCAGTAGTAGTACAGTACTCGTACTGGCAGTTCCAAGAAAACGACACGCTCCGCACCAAATATCAATCCACGGCCCAGAAAATGAATTTCGACAAGCGAACCAGTGGACGGGGGGCCGCGCATCACTACTTGATCCGGCGCGCGGGCGTGGCTTCCAGCTTGCTTGGGAACCAAGAAAACGTGGTCCATGGGTTAGGGTTTAGCTACGGGGGAGGAAAAAAAAGCAAAATACGTAGGTAAGTAGTAAGTCTCGGGTACGGGTTTCGGTTGTTGCCAAATAATCTTTGCCATTATTTGGCGTCAAGTTAGGATGGTTGTGGAGTTATGGCGGTGGTGCGTACCCCATATTCATATTTTCCGTTGAATATGGAGTTACTCCATAGATTGTCAAGGGTAACTCGGGGGAAATGGGATTTCTTTGGGGTACATAAGCAGGCTACTAATGCAGTGAGATCTTTAACAGGCAGCACTACATGAGAATAGTCGGAGTAGAAAAACGAGGAATTATCTACCCATGGTAAGGAAGTAGCTAGCCAACAACTTCAGGCACGAGGGGAAGAAAACAGATGGAACCAGGCACAGATCCAAGAACAATAAACTTAAAGTTCGGGTTCTCAATCTAAAGAGTTGGAACATTAGCCGCCCATCGGCTATGCGCGGGTTTTTTTATGTATCTTCAAACTGGAGAAATACCCGTGGACCGGACCATCAATGCGCTGATCATTGTGGGGCCACTAGTACTGCACTTTCTTCAGAATTTCAGGGCAGTTAAGTCACTGCTGGCCTCAATTCTCGGACGAATTCTGTCGCTTATACTGGACGGAATTGGCATTACCGCCGACAGTAGGCATATGAGTTGTTATTTATCAATTTGATGGATGGTTTCGTTTAAATGATTGTGAGGGTATTAGAAGCGCAACTTGAAAACGGAGTACGGTATCGGGTGATCTGCTGGCAAAAAGCCAGCTCGGTTCCACGGTTCGATGAGCCGATCACGGAGTCAACTGGGTAAATGGTCCTGTGGGTTTGAAGCCCAAAGTTGGAATCAGGAAAATGATGTGTCCCGGGACTTCCATCGGATTATCAGATGGAGGCAAGTAGGAAGTGAAGTTGAGTCCAGCCAGATTATTGCCCCAGAGTAAGTAGTAGGATTGTCAGTTGTATTATACAGTATTAGACGAGATGATTGACGATGCTATCACTGTAGTCTAGAAAGTATTCCTCCAACGCCGAATTCTAGGCATGTCTAGTCATTAATACATGGGGAAAAACATAAAAAAAAAAGGCACGGTATAAGGTATATACACAAGTGAATACTCTAGTTAATTTTCTTTTTCTCTCGCTAACAAATGATCAAGGCTGCGGCTGGTGGTTGTATTCTGGCGGCCGTGACTCCCGCTGTACGGTGATGGTGACATCCTGTCTGATCTGCAGCGCTCGCTCGGAGCCATCATCGCTCGGCTCGCGCGTATCCGTCTCGAGACTGACGGTCGAAGTATCCTTCCCCGGCGCGACAACGACGCTCCGGTTATAGTTGTTCAGTGGGAAGTCATCGCCGGACTTGAGGTGACTCGGCGGTCCGTAGTGTCGCCCGGACGCCTTGCTCGTCCAGGGACCGGAGCGGTAGCGGTCAGTGCCGCGCTTCGAACCGCCCGTCCAGCTCTTGAGGGCCGGGAAGACGTCGCGGAGCAGGGACCAGATGAGCGGGAGGTTGGTGACGAGGACGGCAACGGTGGCTTCGCGGAAGTACCAGTTCATGTAGACGTAGGAGATGAGCTTGGGTACGAGGCAGTAGACCTTTGTGAGGATTGCAGCGACGATAACGAAGATGCCCATGCCGAACAGGATGACGAGAACGAGTTTCTGCTTGAGAGGGACGCGAACTTGCATGAGGAGCGGGAGGCCGATGAGGAGCATGGCGATATCTGCGGTGATGGCGAAGCAGCCTTGGACAATTTCGTAGTGTTGATATGTTGAGCATTGGGCTATTACAATTAGTAAATGTGTGTATGTAGGTAAATGGGAGGTAGACTTACCATTCGGCGTAGGCACCGCCCAGTAGTTTGAGAGAGGTCTGCAAATGAGGAACAGAGCGAGCTCGACGGCGACAAATCCAAGAGCGACGTAGATGGCCAGGTAGTTGACAAGTTTCCTTTGGGGTAATCCCTCCCTGGAGGCAGTCAGACACAAGTCTCCAGAGCAGAAAGAAAGGGTAGATGCTGAACATACGTGATACGTGAATAGATGATCAACATGCATGCCTTCATGGCCCAGATAGCAAGCACAAATGCATGTTCTGAGACAAACACCCACTTACTCCCCCTCATTCTTTCCGCGTAAATTGCCGGCGTCAAGTTCTTTTTGTCCTCGTCCGTCATTAAATTCGATCCTCCACCAGAAGCGACTTGATTGAGAGCGACACATAGGACGGTGTACCAGACGGACGCAAAGATCATAACATAGTCATCAGATTGAAGGTTTCGGATGCCCAGCCGACGGATACGTGCTACACTGCGGGCTGTTAGAGGCACGCCCCAAAAAAAGGAATCAATATAAGGTGAGGAGAACTTACAATCGCAGCACGACACCGAGCATGCCGACACCGTAAAGCGTCCATGTTTCTCGAGCAAAGCTGCGGCCAAACTCGGCGCCTAAACTCGCCATTTTATCGCCGTGCAACCTGTATACCGGGGTAACGGATTAGTCGGCGTGTCAACCACTCCACGAAAGAAACAAAGTACCGAGGGAGGGGGCTGCAGGGTATATGTACATGGTCGGAGATAGTGGTTAGACGCAGTCAGTGCATAGAGCGGGGGTCTGACAAAGATAGACCTTGAAGGATCAACCCAGAACCCTGGTTGCGATGTGACGACAGCAGCCACTCGCAAGCAAGCCTTGGAGGATTCTTATCGCTGTCTACTATAGAGGTCAGCAGAATTATGGCGGTTGACACGCAAGTCAATGCAGTGATAGCGCTAAAAAATTGGAAGAAACAAAAATTAAGAAGATAGCGAACGCCTGTCGCCCAGCCAGCGCCCAAGACCGGCCGGAGTGTGCCCCAGAAACAGACAGTTGGGAACAGTGTGATGTGTTGAACATGATTTGTCTGAGCTCAACCCACTGGCCAGGCGAAATAATTTGATATTTGGCGAATGAGAAGCTGCGTATGGCCGCCGATGGGATGACAATTGTTTGCCATCGTCGAGGAGATGTCCCAAAAGATCGAAGCACAAAACTCGAATTCGAATCCGGTTGGGGCCCACCATCTCCTGCAGATTTATGCTCATTGGCTTATCCGTTGCTTGGAAAGCAGGCTAAATTATTTGATCTCCGGACATCTGGGCTAGCCAAACCTTATCCAGGGCGCAGACGTGCTGACTGCGGTTAGCGCACTCTCGCCAGCATCCACCGACATCCGAGGCCAAATTAGGGGTGGATCCGCGCCTCCTCGTTCTGGCTTCCGGACAGCCGTCTTTCGTCAATTCTTCCACACTTCCACGAGCCTTCCGTGATCTTCGCTGCAGAGTCAGGCAATGTCATCATTGTGCCTGTCCCTCGAACCTGACGATTGACAATGCAGAGGCCGATCTGGGTATTTGAATCTCCTCATGAACGAGCTGTCAAGCAATAAGCTGGATGCTCAATTCTCGGAGACTCCGCGATTGGAACATGACAACATCCACTCATGTCTGGAACTTATAAGACACCCAGAAGAGGCGTGATGGTATCGAATCTCGAATGGCTGTGTCTTGTGCCTGGGCGCTGAGAGCTCCACCATTGTACGTAGGGACAATGGTGGGTCGATGAGACATCGTGCGATATCGCCCGCGGCCGATGTGCGAGTCGTCTACTATGCTAGTCGACTAGCGGCCAAGAAAGTTAACACTTGAAATGCTTGCCTGAGTAGTACAACGTTGTAGTGAAACTGGCGTCGAGACTTGTGCCGATATCTAAGCGAGAACCACTTCGCCTTCCTGCCGTGGTATCGGGTTCAGGGCAGGATCATGATTTGAAGGACTAGTTCGAGAAGGTTCAACCAGCAAGGTATACTTTACCCTTCGCGCCCTGCACGGTCCGTGTCCAATTCTTCACGTCTCCGTTCCAGGGGCCGGGTATTGAAGAATATGTCTTACTTTGCAGCAATTAATATCGTGCCACCATAGCAACCCCGGAATCCTCACCCGCTTTTTGACAGGGGTTCCGGTCGTCACGTATATTGGCCCTTGAATGGTATGGAGTACGTGCCGGGGGTTTATTTGCCCGTTTTTCGAGTCGGCCGAAGTCTTCGAAATATATTCCTATAATTGAGGGGAAGAGTCTTGTTAGGTACGTGTGCGACGGCCCACCATGAGGAGATATTCGACTCCACGAGCGTCGATCCGGTATGAGCTTTCCAGAGGCGAGCTGAATCTCCATCACACTAAATCGCAGAACCGGCACCCCGAGTTCTGGATGGTTGGCCCTCTGAATTGCGATCCGCCCTAGTCGGCCACTGAAATCACACCGTGTCCTCACAGATCATTACATCGTTGTATTATGCCGAGCATTGAGATGCGAGCCTATACTCCATACAATGTGTACAATCCTTTCATAGAGCAGCGCCCAGAGACCAAGGCACTTGCCACGATGAACTGTTCAGCTGCGCCGTGGGTACTGCCCAGTGGCATTTTGCCCTCTCCTTGTATCAGGAATGTCAAACTGCCCAAGAACGCTTTTGTTTTCGGATGTCGTGGGCCAAGCGATCTCGCAGTGGTGGCCGAGCTCTAGAACTTTGCTCGCATCGGAGGTTGGCTATCAATATTCAAGAGCAATTAAAATAATAATAATAATATAAGTGAGTTTAATGACGAAAGATTTATAATCGTAAATAATAAACCTTCATTCTTCGAACTTTTTTCAACGAGCTACTACTAATATCGAGTAGCGGCCGATGCTACCTAGTACCTTTAATATCCCTGCAAGACTAATAATTCCCTCGGATGCACCGACGGCGGGCGAACAATGGCTTTGTAAAACGCCACTGTCCGGAGGTTTGTTGAATGAAGTTTAGCAACTCTTCAAACTTCTCGGAGATGTTTCACATGTAGATTGACCGTTGCTGTTAGTTTATGTCGAACGGCTCTGCGCACCTTGCGCCTAGCAACATCCTCAACTAACCGTGATCAATCCCTCTTCCCGGAGCCCAGGTAGTAATGAGATATTCTAATGGAAATTGGCTTGATAATAGACTCGGCATATCCATGGTTGTGGGCTATCTAACTATGGGCTGATTTTGCTAGACTCCACGATCCGGCGGCGACTCTTAGAAGCGGGTCGGCGGGTGGGTTCGGATTCCGGCCTCGTCCATACAAGAACATCTAAAATGCACAATAATGGTGTCAGCACTGTTTTGTTGAGATCGCGCCGTCGCTCAAAGATTTCCCCCAAGTCCCACGTGTATGACTCTCGCGTGTTGGCGATGATACGTATGAACTCGAAGTTGAGATAGGTTATCTTGAAGTGGATTTTAGTATCTACCGAGGCCGTAAGCTTTTTCAGAGTCCCGCCGCTCTTGGGGACGTTTTAGCTCACCATCCATCCTTCGCACTAGCCCAGCTTACATTAGTCCTGCCAAAAATTTTCCGCTGGAAGTGTCATCAAATTGCATCGTCTTATCGCTTACTTCTCCTAGCAGCGCACTAAATCTCCTTACATAAGTTTCTCAGTTTTCCAATCCCTTTGTTGAACCCCTCGAACGCCTGCCCAATGCAGCATACGGAGAATAGTATCCGGGGTAGGTCTTTTGCGGAGAGAATGGGGTTTATGAGGTGAATCCATGGGGATTCCCCTCAAAAAGAGCATTCTGTTATCAAATCTCAAAGTCGAAGAGGAGCAGCTTCGCCAGATAACCTGGCGGCCATCTGCTCAAGCTCCCCCTTTAAGCCTAGTTGGAATGTGCTTTCTTTTGGTTTGAGCCAATTAGCTCTTGGCTCTGACCCGCTCTGTCTCGCGTCGCCACCACGAGCAGGGCTGTGATCAATAATGATTGGGCAGAGATGGAATCTCCCTCCATGAGGGAATCCACCAGCGCATTGTCCCACAACTTACTGCAACCTGAAACGGAACACAGCACGCATTCTATAAACCCTGGCGCTGCTCCTGATCATCCATCTTTCTTGCTGTGAAAGGCTTCTTCTCTTCCTCCCGCCTCGCCATCTCCCAGAAGCTGGGCTTGTCGTTCCTTTGCTTATTACCTTGTAGTCAGCCACAGGTGGTATCTGGGGATTCGAGATACCTTGCGCCACCGGCTCAGAGTCTGATCAGGTTCCGGACCAAGTTTCCGCGCCCCGGGTCTTTTAAGCTCCCCGCCGACCCTGAACCGACCGTGTTTCAACCTTCCACTCCCGCAATAATCATGGCTACCGAACACCCGGAGAAGACTGGAGTCGTCGATGCCTCCTCGACAGAGGAACAGCGCTCCTCGATGGAATTAGTCAACGCCTCTGGCCATCGCCAGGAGCTTCAGCGCAACTACAGCCTGCTGAGTATCTGTGCTCTCGCCATCACGACTGGTAACACGTGGATCGCCCAAGGAGGAAGTGTGGCGGTCGCCCTGTACAACGGAGGACCGTCGGGTGTTATCTACGAATTCATCGCTGTCTCGCTCTGCTACTGGATGGTGGCTGCTTCGATCGCTGAACTGGCTTCAGGGATGCCTTCTGCTGGTGGAGGTACGTTGCCACAATACTTGTTTCACTGCATCATGCTTATTGTTTGTTGTAGTTTACCACTGGGCTTCTGTAACTGCTGGAAAGTACGGCCGTGTCTGTGGATTCTTCGCCGGTTGGTGGAATTGTTTGGCTTGGGTTCTCGGAGGTGCTTCGGTATCGGCGATTCTGGGTCAACAGACGGTGTCCATGTATGCGCTCATGCACCCGGGGTTCGAGTTGAAGGCGTGGCACGTCTTCATCAGCTTCATCATCTGCACATGGCTTTGCTGCTCCATTGTGCTGTTTTTGAACCGCTTCCTCCCGCAGATGAACAACCTTGGCGGATTCTTCATCTTGGCTGGTGTGCTCATTACCATCATCGTCTGTGCCTGCATGCCCCATGTCAATGGCATTCCATATGCCACTGACGAAGAGGTCTGGCGCACCTGGACCAACTCGACCGGATACTCCAGCAATGGCTTTGTGTTTGTCGCAGGCATGCTCAACGGTGCCTACAGTGTCGGAACGCCGGATTGCTCGTCTCATCTCGCCGAGGAGATCCCGAAGCCCAGCAGAAACATTCCCAAGGCTATCCTCGCCCAGATGAGCGTCGGCTTCATTACCGGTCTGCTCTACATGATTGCCCTGTTCTATGCCGTCAACGACATCCAGGCTGTCCTCGACAGCGCTTTCCCTCTCGCCGAGATCTACAGACAGGCCAGCGGCTCCCGTGGCGGCGGCCTCGGCCTGCTGATTGTGACCTTCCTCCCGACTGTCATCAACTGCGCCGGCTGCTACATCACCGCGGGCCGCACTCTCTGGACGCTCGCGCGTGACCGCGCCACCCCCTTCTCGGGATGGATGGGCCACATCAACACCAAGATGAACAACCCGTTCAACGCGACGCTTGTCTGCGGCGGCGTCATCACCATCCTCGCCTGCATCTACGTCGGCTCTACCACCGCATTCAACGCCTTCGTCGGCTGCTTCGTGCAGCTGTCCTCTCTTTCCTACTTCACCGCCATCCTCCCGCACGTCCTCACCCGCCGCTCGTCCTTTGTCCGCGGCTACTTCTGGATGGGCCCGATCGGCTACCTGATCAACATCCTCAGCTGCATCTACATCATCGCCTTCGTCGTCATCTTCTGCTTCCCCTTCGCCCTGCCCACGGACGCCGCCTCGATGAACTACGCCTCGCTGATGACCGGCGGCCTGACCATCTTCGTTGCAGTCTGCTGGTTCTTCAAGATGGGTTCGTACGAGGGACCCAAGTTCGTGCCCCTGACCGACCGTGCTCTGGCCGATGATGCCAAATAGATGTCTCCCATTAGTGTGGTTCTCCATTCGTTTCGCTTGGTGGGACGAATGGGCTTGTACGAATATCGGATATAATAAAACAGCTGAGCTTTCTAGTATATATATACCTGGCTGGCGCTTTTTTTTTTACTTTGAGAAATAGAGTTGTTGGGAATCTCACTTCTCTTCGATCGTTACGACACATACTTTTACATATACCTACTACTATATACTCGCTATACGCGAACCTATAATGGACTGAATACTTATATCTAAAGCTCTGTCTGCAATTCAAAATGATATCAGTAGTAAGAAGGAGGCTAAAGATTAGTGCTGTCCTTTCCTTCCTTAGCCCTAACTAACAGGGGTAATTATGGAAGGAATAGCCAACCGCAACCCCGAGGTCGTTCCTTCCTATCCTGTTTTAAGAAGGCGCTGACTGAATCGCACCTTCCTTACTTGAGAAAATGACAGCAACTTACCAAGGAAGGCACAACCAATGCCGCCAGCTGACGCACCTTCCTAGTTCAGAACAGGAAGGAGCAGGCATAATGGATGCGGCTGGTCGTGCCTTCCTTATTCCACGAAACCGAGTAAATTCAAGGAAGGAACGACCGACACCTTGCCCTGCCGTTCCTTCCTGTATTGCTTTAGGAAGGTACCGCTTTGGAAACCCTGGGTCACACTTTCCTCACTTAAGATAATTACAGCACCTATCAAGGAGGAAGGCACGGCCCGGTTGGGCAGCACAACGTGCCTTCCTATTTCAGATCTGGAAGGAGCAGATAGGACGGTGCTGGTCGTGCCTTCCTCGTTCCATGAACCGAGTATATACAAGCAAGGAAGGAACGACCAACTACTCCCAGGTCATTATTCCTTCCTATCTTGTTTCAGGGAGGCACGGCTTTGGGGATCCCTGGGTCGCACCTTCCTTAATATGAGATAGATGAAATCCTACAGAAGGAGCGACCAGCACCTTGTCGGCTCCTTCCTGTTTTGAACTAGGAAGGTGCGTTCTGCTAGGTGGCGGTCGTGCCTCCCTTACTTGATTAACCATATGGATATACAAGGAAGGAACGACTGACTACTCCGGGCATCGTTCCTTCCTATCCTGTTTCAGGAAGGCACAGCTTTTGGCACCCTGGGTCGCATCTTCCTTACTTGAGGTTGATAAAAAAAAAGCCCGCAAGGAAAAGAACGACCAGCGCCGTTATATCTGCTCCTTCCTGTTCTGAACTAGGAAGGCGCGTTCTGCTGGCGGTGCTTCCTTACTTAGTTAACTGGATAGATTATACAAGGAAGGAACGACCGGGTGCCCGGCCTAGCTCGTACCTTGCTGTTACATACTAGGAAGGTGCACCTCCATGGATCCTCAGTCGTGCCTTCCTAGTATAATTGACAGAGTACACAAGGAAGGAACGACCAGCACCTTCCCACGCTGTTCCTTCCTATTCTGTTTTAGGAAGGCGTGTGGGAGCTCACTGGTTAGGGTCGCACCTCCCTCATTGGCAGTAACATGACATACAAGGAAGGAACGGCCAACACCTAGGGTACCATTCCTTCCTGTTCTGTACTAGGAAAGTGCGCCTCTAGTCTTGGAGTCGTCCCTTCTTTATTTGGCCGCAACTAGGTAGATAGATACACAAGGAAGGAATGACAAATACCTCGCCACGCCGTTCCTTCCTGTTCTGATTTAGGAAGGCGCGGCTTCTGCTCGGGAAGCCGGTCGTTCCTTCCATTTACACCTTCGGTGCTAGTAAGGAAGGCACGACCAGTGAGTGTGCTACTCACTCTTTCCTGTTCTGCTTTAGGAAGACACAGTTTCCGCACCTGATAGCTTGTGCTTCTGCATTCTGAGATAGAGTGAGTGCATTGGATACCGAGTACAAGACAGAACTGACGACGCAATATCAGACCCCGTGACTCAACAGGGGTAAGTAGTTCTTATATGAGTAAGGGTATTCTGGCCTTATTGCAGAGAATCCAGGTACATAAGTACATACATAGCATGCCTCCTCAAACCAGATTCGCATGGCAAACGCCAAATAGAATGAATGCAGAAAAGGATTGATAAGATAAAAAAACGTTGCTTGGGTATATACAAAGTTATGCAGTCATCCGAACCGAAGAGAGGCCCAGAGAGCACTCGGGCAAGATGTATATCAAGGCATCTCATGAACATGGGTCCGATCGCCCGGCAGCTCCGCAGCCATCGAATGGTGCGGCGCACCCAGCTCAGCGACCACACCTTGTGTTGAAGAGTCGTCTAGCTCGGCCTTTTGCTCGTTCGGTTGGGATCCATTTCCTCCCCCTCCTGCTGCTGCTGCAGCACCGAACTGCTGTTCATCTGATTGTCGTTGTTTCCTCTTTTTCCGCCTCAGGAAGAACCAGATTCCGGCAACGAGCAGAGTCAGCCCCGCGACGCCTCCGACGACACCGCCGGCGATGGCGCCCGTGTTTGTTTTGCTTCCTCCTGTTTCTGACTCGGGATCCTGGTCCTGGCCCTCGTTCGCCGGATTATCGGGCGAAGGAGTGGATGTAGCGGCTGGGACTCGTTCTTGTATCAATGAGGCGAGTGTAGGGTCTGTGAATCCGGCGGCTGGGACAGTTGCGAATGCGTTACCGCTGGAACTGAGGAGGTATGTTAGTTTTGTTTTGACTTGATGTGTCTGATCTGTGAATGCTCAAGCGGCTAGCGAGGCGAGGGAAGGCAAGGCAAGAGTAGGCAACTTACTTTCCCCCGATCTCATTGTAGATGATGGGTGGCACTCTGTAGGTAGACTCAGTATCCAGCTCCTCCCTCCACTCATACGTAGACAGATCCAGCACCCGAATCGGCGGAAACTCGTCTCTGCACTCCCCACCAGACACCTCGCTGCCACCCTCCCACACTCTCCCCCCCAGGACAACCATCTGCGAGCCCCTGTACGTATGACAACTCCCACCCAGCGAGTTCCGCCCGTTGGTCAGGTTAGCCCGCTGCTCGGAGTTGGTCTCGTAGGTCGTCTCCGTCGCATTGATCCATACAAAGGAGGGGATCGAGAGGATGTACACGTCCTCGTAGGCGCGCCTGTTTTCCCATCCGCCGTACACGGTGATGTGGAACGCGGAGCCGTCCGGGGACGTTGTCACGGCAGTGCCGAAACTAGACCTGTATCCGCTGGGTGCGTCGCCTGAGGCTTCTTGCTTCCACCAGGTGTGCGACTCGATGTCGTACACGTATACGGTCAGCCAGTCGGCGCCTGTCGTCGCGAAGCCGTTGTTCTCATTGACGGCCGCAGTGAGCTATCGTGAGTTCTCGATTAGCCAGAGAGCACAAGGTGGGGGAACGCTTAGAGAGAATGGAGATATGCAACATACATTCCCACCACCGAAACTGACCAGCATTCCCTGCTTCCCCGCGGGAATATAGACCATAGCACCGCCCTGCAGGTTCGGAACCTCGACGCCATTCGATCCACTTCCCAACGTCTCGTTCGTCCACGAGAGATTCGCCGGATCCGACGCATCGAAGCGCAGCATACCCCCGATAGTAGGCAAGACACCGCCCAGGATAAACCCCAGCCCAGCCTCGGGGGCAGTAGCATACTGAGCGACGGCGCGCCGTCCGGAATTGAATCGGTCGTCGTCACCAACCTCGACCTCGGCCCACTCGCCCGTCGAGACGTTATACGCGGCGATTCTGCTGATCGCGGTGACGTACTCGCCGCCGAGGAAATACATCGTATCGCCGATTGCCCAGATCGCGCCTTGCTGCGAGTTGACGTCTTCCGAATAGGCGTTTGCCCAGGCGATGGTTTCGTCGCGGTCGATAGGGCTGGCGTGCAGGGCTGATTCGGGAATTGTGGCGGATTCGACGGGGAAGCCGCTGTTTAGCTCGAGGTGGTATAGGGTTGCACCTATAGGAAAGCTGATTAGCATGTTATCTGTCATAAGGCCCAGCCTTGGTCTTTTTCGACTTACTAGCCTCCATGACTTGGCCGTCCGCGGTCTCGATGCTGTAATTCCCGCCCATGAAGTACAACTTGTCGTCCACAATGCTACCTGGAAGTCACACATTAGGAACTGCGTATTGCATCTTTGACTAGGGTGTTTCCGACGTACTTCTCACGCCGGTCAGATAGCACATATCACCCTTTGTCCCTACTACTCGGGCCGGCAATTCCAGCAGGGCCAGCAGAAGGGATCTCCGCAGCCTCGATATCATCATGGTGGATAGAAATGCGGAGGCTTAGACATCTGTATACATAGTAAGTATGGAGATAGCAGAAAAACAAAGTAGAATCATTTCCGGGGTTTCGCTCGGGGTATATGAAGGACGAAAGTTAACATTACTCCGTATTCAACAGGGGAAATTGCGGCTGTGTCAGAACCCACGAGAGGAGAGAAGGGGAGGAGGGGGGTTCTGCTCCACCGGGAGGGTCGTTAAAATGACTCGTTAACAAGGAGATCAAGCTTGACATGCCTGATTGGGGCATCCACAGTGTCCATCGCTCTCGGCAGCCCCCAGTGCGGATAATCTGTCTGGCTCCATATCACGGAAGGCTGCCGCCCAGCCCACGCGGGAGGGTCGCCGGGGCCACTTGGCGCTGAATTCCTGGATTTGCATTGGGGGCGGGAAAAACATAAAAAGGACTAATTGACGATGTCTGTTGATGCATTGTTGTGTCACCTATGATCTTTGTGTGGCTTATGCGTGCCCAGTGCCCAGTGTTTCGTATGGAGGACTCTGAACTTGGCGAGCTGGACTGCCTTCGAATGTCAACTGACTATCTATCTCGTGCACTCGAAGATTGTTCTGGAAGACAACTAGTTGTCAAAGGGAAGATTTGTAAAGAACACTCCATCTCAAACGCTGAGAAAGCCGAGTAATCTGACTTTTGATTCCTGCGCGATTGAGAAATTCTTCTGTAACTCATCTGGGTGTCATTGTTCGGTCGGATAACATCAAGAACCCCATATTGCCAAGGATGTTATTTGTATATTGTGCAAGGCCCTGAAACCGTCGCTGTAGACGAGCTTGCTTCTTCGGTGCTATAGGAGGAATATTGAATACCCAAACGGATAGCCATGATAGCGATTATCCATACGAGCCGGTAGGACCGTCGTTAATGGGTAGCTCCAGTGTGTGTCCCGAGGCGGATTGATTGAGTCTGGGAGAGGGGAAGAGAGAGCTGTCGCTGTCGCTGTGGTCTTGGTCATGGTCGTGGTCATGGTCGTGGTCTTGGGGCTTGTCGTCGAGGAGGTAATGCGGCTGGGCGACGAGACGCAGTAGGCGTATTCAAGCCATAGGCTCTGGTGATATTATATAAATTCTTTTATAACATAATAGAATAAACTAGGAAGGATATTTACTTACCGGTTGGGTTCCATGCGTAGAATTGCTCCAGGGTGATATACTAGGATATCGGCGCAGGAATCTCCGCTGACGACGGTGTAGTATTGGGTACTAGTCTGGGACGTAGCTTTACATGAGGGAGGCGTAGAACACTCGATAGCGAATTGTTTTAGCATTGGCAGCGGTAGTTAGAAGCCTAAGAAGAAAAGAAAAATCACAAGTGAGAACTTAACTCTAAATTTGAGAAAATACATCCAAACACACTTCCAAGGTTCCAAAGTCCAGCCTGGCACTTTATGGATATACTAATGTCTGCCATAGAGTCATGAATAACATCTTGCTTCCTCTACGACACCGGCTCTGAATCACTCCATATGATCCTTCTCTTCGGTCGTTGGAATCCGAACAAACCGAGCACAAATCACCACCGCCGCAAGCGAGATAGCGAAACTAAACCACCAAATCGCCAGCAGAGCCCCCAAAACCCAGATTATACCTGTCGCCCTTGCTGACCTGCTTGCCGATTGTGTCTCCAATGGCCGTTACAATCGCTGCGGACAAGTTCTGGTCCGTGACCAGCAGACCTCCCCGCCGAACCCTGGAAAGAACGGGGCAGTGGTTGCGGCCATGCCTGTGGTGAGGATCCAGTGCCCGGGGAACAGATGCAGAGTCTTGGATACAATGTATGTGGCGAGAATGCCGCAGATCATGTTGGGGATAAAGTACAGCGCGACGGTAAGGGGGGATATGGCCCTGGATTGTGAGAAGAAAAACCGCACGGCGAAGAAGAACATCCATCCGCCGACGTATGCGCCGTATACCAAGAAATATGAAATCGCCCAGTGGGAGAAATCCCGGTGTGAGCCAGAGCCGGTTGTCGACCAGCGGCCGAGCTGCTCGTTTGCTCGGCCAGGTAGAAGAATAGCACGAGGAAGAGCATTCCGATAAGAACCAACGAGTACGTGTACGGGCTCCAGCCGCTGGGGATGCCTTGCGTGAGACCGAGGGTGATCACGCCGCAGCCAGTCGCGGCCAAGAGGGCGCCTAGGGCATCAAAGTCCTTGAGAGACAGCGGAGCGCCGGAGGCACCAGGCTTGGGGCGGAACGAGGGAATAACGGAAAAGGACGCCACTGCACAGACAAAGCATACGATGGCATTGCTCGCGAATATCCACGGCAGGTGGGCGCCCCCTTGCAAGCTCCCGATCAGGAATCCCACGATCAATCCGCCGGGCATCTGCAAGAGGAAGAGGCCAAATAGGAACAGACCCGATGAGATACTGCTACTACTCAAGTTCCTAGAAGGCGCAGTTACCACAAGTGGGAGAAAGGATTAGAACAGTACTGGCTTGGTCGCTATCTGTGACAGCGGCGGCTTCAGCGACCGCATCGTCATGGTCGAACCCCTTGCCGTGGGCCGCCACAGCATCACGGCTTCGGGGTTCAGGGCGGGCCAGGCGGCGCTCAACTGCGGCGCGGCACCGATTGGGCTCGCGATCCTTTTGCTCCTGCGCGACATGGGCGCGATGAAACCATCGTGACTGAGAAGATCTTGGACTCGCGGATCGAGCAGGCGCGTAGGTTTGGTGCTGACACAGTCATCAATCCGCTGCTACAGCCTTCATCGGCGGATTGCTGCTACTGCTGCAGGTGGGCGGCCAGGGGTTATGTATTGAAGAAGACGTGCGGCAAGCCGTCTCGCCGGTGGCGGCGGCGTTGACGATGCCTTCGACGCAACGGGCCAGTACATAGTCGACACTGGGTCTCTGCATTTCGAGCGTCGAGTCCGGCGGCGTGGTTTTCAACGTGGGGATCCACAAGAAACCGCCCGCGCTGAATCTGAACGAGCTTAAGATGAGGGAGAAAAAGCTGTTGAGCGGCATTTGCTATCTACGGGGAAGATTTTGAATTTGTTATTGGGCTGCTGGCGGAGAACAAGCTCGATGATGCGCCGCAGATGGTCACTTCTGTGATTACGCTGTCTGGGAGGACTGTCGAGGGGGCGTTTGAGGAGTTGGTTCACAAAAGCGTCGCTCATATCAAGATCTTAATTAGGCCTGGACACCAGATAGTCCACAATAGCTCCACAACAACGTGGATATCATTCTCTGGATACCTAGGGCAAGGAGCCCTAACTAGGTGCTAAGTAATCCTAATAACTAGCCAACTTTGCTACCATATCGCTTGGGATAAAACCCCTATTTGTCATATGGACAAAGGATAGTCAAGAGTAACTCAGTAGACTAGACCAAAGCTGAACTCTAGTGAGAAAGTAAGTTAGTATGGTAATGCCAGGCAAGTTGGGAGAGCGTGCATTGGTCAATCTTAACCTACAAGCGATCCGACCCGACCTGCGATGTCAATACTCGAAACACTACATTTGTCAGGCATATAGCCATTCATATGAATAAGTAAGTTGTCTATTTGTCTGCCAGGGATACAGCAGCGCATGTGAGCACCTGGAAATTGCGTCAGCCTTTCTACTGCATATAATATGAACAAGGCTCGCCCACAATGTTTACGTTTGTATAGTCTCAAACAATAGATATTATAGAAAAAAAAGTCGATTTACGGACCCATCGTGAGTCGGCTTGAAAGGCCCCTTGAAGAGCTACAGACTTTCCGATTCAACATGTTAATCACCCACCTTGTCCTTTCCCAATCAGAACAGGATGCGGCCCATGAAGCTGTGCAAGATGTGCGTTTATTCTGTGCTAACCATACGCATTGCTATGATCTACCTTGTATATGCGGTAGCTAAAGAAAAGCCCTGGGTGCAAACGCATGCTCGGTCTAAAGGGCCACTGCCTCAATTGGTTTTCACCAGTGTGGACAAACCACGGTTGTCATGAGCCCTAACTTAGGAGAGTGTTCAAAGAGCAAGCTGTGGTTCCAATGGGTATAAATCTAGCTCTACCCAACCGCAAACATATTTCATTGCCTCAAATCTCGTCCATAGAACAATCCTCCTCGTTACATCGTGATGACAAGTAGCATTGCTGCAACCTGATTGACCTGGTTGGCTCGCCTCAAGTCCCAAGGCCCAAAGCGATGCAGACGCATAAAGTATCGGGTGTTGCCGTATGTTCTGTTTTGTAAGAGGAACTCCCGCCACTGCAGCGGTGTTTCAGCAAATGTGATGAACAGGTCCATCCCATTCTGGGATACAAGAACGCGGCTGTTGACGTTAGCTTCCTACCGGCGCTGTCTGATATCTGTGAGTAGGAACGTACAGATTCGGATATCCAGGATACTCTTTGATCCAAGCAACGAACAAGGCTGCCTCCTGCATGCTGATCATTTTGTCCTCGGGGTCCCGCATGTTTCTTTTGCATTCCACGATAGTCCTGACCTCGTGACTTGTAGTCGACTGCAGTTGACCGTCCGTAACGGCCAGCATCCTCCTCTGGATACCTCCAGCCAGAGTCCCAAATACAGCCACAAATCGCACCTTTGTGTGGCGCCATCTCGCCACAGGCCCTGCCCTAATGTCGGCTATGCCTTGGAGTAGGCAGATGAGGGAGACGTTAACAGGGGGTTCGTCGGCTTTCTGGAGCTTCTCGGGATAACGGCCGTCAATGGCATGGTTATTTCCGGGTGCATTTTGGGAATCTGAGAAAAGTCTCCGGTGGGCTGGGCCGGGGGATTCTGAATACCATTGATCAAACTCTGGAAATCAGCGGACTGGTTTATCTGTTGTCTAGCCGTCACAAGCTTTTGGGCGAGGCCCCATTGTGCCGGGTTGAAGCCATCAATTCTTCGGGCAACCACCAAGGTTCTGAAGCATAGGAATTGAGGCTGAGTGACTTTAGAGGCAGAATCGTGGTCATTGAAGCCAAAAAGGCTCGTGTTTTCGACCCTAGCCCTTCTGGCCGCCTCCAGCTACTCCGCTGCGGTCCTCAGTACAGTTTCAAAAGGGGTTGGAGTAGCCATTGCAATCTTAGGTGGATGCACGCGGAGAGGTTGTCCTAGCTGACGATTCGCTCAGGTGAATTAGTATGGCTTGAGAAGAAGAGAAGAGAAGAAGGATGAGAGATGAGAGAAGCTGGCGCGTAGTAAAGCAATATATACGGGTACTAAGACTAGTAATCAATCAAAAGACAACCTTGAGTTATACAATGCGTTAGTTGATATTCCAGTCTATTGAGGCCTGCGACGCATTGAACCGAGTGCCCTATTGATTGTCTTTCGTGCGAGTTAATGGGATTCGCGATGTGTTAACCCATAATAATAATAATATGCTAGGTGGAATCGCCTATAGTTATTGAATGGTATAGCTATTCAGCCTCCTGCTTAATAAATGTCCATATTGTCAATTTAAGGAACCACTGTCTGAATGTTAGAATAGAACCTGCAGCACAGGATCTTCATGGAGGGTGCCATGGTATCTATTTCCCGCGAGTTGGGGGGAACAATAGCTATGATACTGAGTCATGAGACAGCAACACTGGACGAGGATGGCGCGATTTGTAACATTCTATTGTCAACCTGGGGATTGTATTGTTACATATAGTAACACGCGGGAATTTTCTCCGCTCATGAGGCTCAGATGATCTCGACCGTTCTTCTTGCCACCTACTAAGGTTTTCTCATGATTCTCTTCTCTCAGTCAGCCCTTCTCCCCTTAGCTACGCGAACCTCTTTTTCTCTGACAACGCTTCTCTTGGTGATCGATATGACCAACGCGGCCCGTCGTCACAGGCTGCACAGTCTCTGGGCTTCCCTGACTGATCCGCGTATAGACCAGCGTCTTCTGAGGGATAACGTCATACCCAGCAAGTTTCTCACTGATAACAACATTACTCTGACTTCCGAGGACTTCTCAGCCCAGAATACCGTAGAGGGTAACTTGGGCAAGAAGCCTCCTCTTCTTTTTCTTCTCCGCCCCCCAAAGATTGTTACCGAACACCCCATCGATTTTCATGACGAGTTCTTCACGCTGGCGGAGGAGGCAGGTGCCCCTGAAGATGATCCCTCGCCTGCGACTCAGCTAAAGAAGATTTTGGATAACGAGTGGATGCCCTTTTACCGCGGGATATCTATCGCCCATTACTTTGATGATTGGGCAATCAAGGGATACCCTCGTTGCTTCCTCCCAACTGGTTGCCCAAATCTTGCCAGATTCTGCGGCATCCATGCCATTGCGTATGTTTTACAATTCCTGCTCAAATCAAACGGGGGGCAACTGCGGCTCCGCTCGCTCGCTCGCTCAGGCTGCTTGGTGGTGTTGTGGAACATCCTTTCTTTCTAACGTGCGCTTTATTTTATTTGTTTATAGAAGCCCGCATGCGTTGAACATGGCAACACGCGGGTTCAGAAGATCTGACGGACGCCCACGGCATTCAATGGAATACGCGCATCTATGAATACAGTAAGAAGAAGAGGCCTAATGGCAGTACTCCTCTTTACCCTCACCTGATCCTGCTAAGCGTGCAGTCTTGCAATGTCAGCAACAACGCGAACACTACTATCAGTCTGGGCGAGCTTACAACCATTGTCACGGCCATGCGCTGCCGAGCGTTTCAGCCAGCCGCATTCGACGAGGAAGCTATACTGGTGGGTGACGCGGAGCCGCAGTCGGCAGACGGGAACCCTGCGCCGAATCGCGAAGACGAATTGGCGTTCAAGGATGAGAATAGGTTTCCGGTACGTAGAGAGTTATGTGTTTCCATTATTTTGCGATCTCGTTTTGTTTTTTTGCCCCAAATCCTGAGTCCTCTACATTTCTTCACAACTGTCGCTCTCACAACGGATATATATGTGCTGTGCTCTACTAACTTCAATCACCTTGCTGGGTGGGGAACTTTAGGCTATGATGGTCTCGCTCGTCGGGCCCCAGCACGCCAGGGTGATTTATGCCTGCATGGATGGGCCAAGGCTTTCCATCACGATATCGAGATGCTACAAGATCCAGCCAACCGACGAGAAGCTTATGCGCAACCTCGCCGGCGTCCTTCTCAGTCACCCGTTGGTAGAGAAGGAGGAGAGGACTTAGGAGCAAGATTATGTATTAGGTGCGCGGGTTGGCCATAGGCTAGAAGAAGAAGAAGCTTTTTGCTAGCAGGTAGGTATCTAACACTGAATTGCGGTTTCAATTCTTCCTGTCTTCAGTGCTTGCGCTCGTCGAAATGGAAAATGGGAAATTTTAAGGCGCAGAAGAGCTATGGCATAGTTGGTGAATGCAACAGGCTTTTTGTTGGAAATCCCCCCCTTTCCTCCCTCCCTCCCGGGGCCTATGGCACCGCAGCTCTACATTTAGACCAGCGTCGTTGGCACTCTCTGAGACCATTTCCCATCTATAGTATCCCTTTTTATGGTAAGCATATGGTGAGTAAAGATCTTGCCGCGCCTCTTCGCCCCTGACTGAGGTTTCACGTCACTGGCTACCAGATATGGCTGGAGTTGATAAATGAGTATCTTGTACAAGCGGCTGGAATATATATATATATATATTCTATCTCCTCGATATAAATAGGATAGACCTTTCGGCGGTGGGTGATTTGTGTCTTTATTCCTTATCCTCTCTACATTTTAGAGGAGGTTAGCGAACTGCGGTAAGGGCGGTTTTTCTATTAAACTCCCTCCCAGATACTTATAGAGGAACGAAGACCCTGTACGCTCGGGCGCAGGTCTACATAAAGTAAAGTTCTTGTGGATGCAGTCTACAGTAGTATATGTATAAAGTACCTGATGGCACTTTACTTCCCTATTTCTTATTCTCCTGGAAACAAAAAAAAGGGCAAATATATAAAAACTTAACAAAAAGAAGCGCATGCAAAAGTGATATATACTTATTCCTCCGGGAGGCAAAGCTCGCCGCTGACGATCAACTCCGCGCGCAGCTTCAACATCTTCACCGGGTACAGGTTCTCCCAGGGCCCACATGCGCTAATGACGGAATTGGTGGTGACCATCGAGGTTATCGAGGTTCGCTTGGGCTGCGGCTTCTTGGCGGAGAGCGAGGGGTCGTTGGAGAGCATGAAGTACGGGTCGTTGGCGGCAGGCATGCCCGCCGTGAGCGCGGGGATTCCCAAGAGGGTCTCGCTTTGGCGGAGGAGATTCAAGGAAATCAGGATGGGGCCAATTACTCTCGTCTCGGAACCGTCGTCGCGCTTGACGGGGCATGTTAGGTGGAAGTGGGCGGCGCCGATAGGGTGGTAATGACCGTCTGTTCTAACCACCACTTGCTTGTTGACGTCGCCGACCTGTGCGTATTCAGGAGGGAGCTTTATCGACCGGCAGATGTTTAGTTCTCCGCAAATAGTGTCGATACAGGGGAGGATATTGTTGGCTTTCAGGGCATCAACAGCGAGGTGAATCTTGTCATCTGGGAGAACAAATTCAATTTCCTACTTTCGGTGCTATCAAAGGTATGTTATAAGGGGAGGAGCGAGGGGGGGTATTAATTGGAATGTTCTCACTTGGATGCCTCTTTCGTGCTTTAGCAGGCTCACAACAAGCCAGCCCCAGAGGACATTGGGGATATTTGCACGGTCAAGAACCTGTGCCACATACGCCGCCAATGTTGCCCCAAGAACAGGCTCACTAGTGACCTTCATAAAATTTGGAGAATCCATTGTAGTCTCGAGTATGATTTGCTGGGTAGTTGCTGGATAATTGTGAGGCAATGAGTGGATAGTAGATGGGAAGAGCCCTTGAGATTCGTGAGGGTTTAATATTGTGAAATATGGGTAATTGAAGTAGCCATACTCGAGCAATATAAACGGATTTATAGCCTGAGAGAAGCTTGACCATTTTCTTTCAAATGCTGCTTGGCATGATAAACCTTTCAAATTCTACAGCACATGCGTCTTAGAACACTTCTTAGTCCTTTAGAGGATTTCTAGTGTCTAGAAGTAGAAGGCACATGCTTTATTAATATAGCCAACAAGGGTCTTTGAAGACTCAAGACCTTGATAAACCTACCCAAAACAGTTAAGGAGAAGGTCCGCAATCTGGATATGGAAGTCGCGCGGTGAGGTCGCCTCATCACCTTTGACCCCCTCCACATAAACAATGACGCCCTGCGAGGCAGATGAGTTAGATTTCCCCCCACGCATACGGCCATTAAGTGAGGAAGAACCGTTGGTTTCGTGGTAACGTTGAACTCCCCGAGGAACTCATGCAAGATGAAAACCCTAGCTCGGGCGAGCTCCTGGATAAGATACATATTTCGTATCAACCGATTAGCAGCGGCGGTGTCAATTCCCGTCGCCATAATGGGATTCTAGTCGGAGAGATGCGGCTTGGAGACAGGGTTGATAGACTTTAAACGACGAAGATGTAGCTCAGAGGGAAGTAGGTAAACAAAAAGTCTCGGGGGCAGGATCGGAATGGGTCAGAAGAACGAGGTGAAGTTTGGGTGAAGGACTCCTTGGGGTCTGGCAAAACCATGATCGGGGAGGAGGAAGCCCCCTCATATGGCCTCATTTCTCTCAAGAGGATAAGACGTCGTTCTCCCCATGAGCGCGGCCGGGTCGCTCTTTCTTTGTCCCAAGTCGCTTCCAAAGCTTCCTGCTGTCTTCATTGCGCCATGTTCTGCCGTATTTGCTGAGACACCTGTGCAGTCCCGATGGTTTCTAGAACCCTTCCATGCTCTCGCAAGCAAATGAGGTTGTATGGCACGTGTTACGGCAGGCCATGTTGACAAGGCTGCAAAAAAAAAATCGAAATGATTTTCTCCTAGCAGTGCGCGAGATCTGCGGCACCTTATTGCGCAGCTGAGCGGAGCGGAACAAAGCAAGCAATTCCCCTTTTCTTGGTCACATCACAGTGGGCTTATGTATTCCAAGGTTTATCTGGAGGCGGCTCAAAAAATTGTTAGATCGTATCTGATTGGCTGAATTCCAGCGCTTTCCAAAAAAAACGGGGCTGTCGGTGCGGAGTTGACATAGTAATGCCTCAACTAAGGTTGGTAGGGAAGCTTTTTTTTTTTTTGGCGGAAATATGGAAATTAAAAAGAACCTGCTTAGTTATGAAATTAAAATTTTTTCCTTTTAAAGACCTACTTTAGCTTTATATAGCTTGATATAGGCCTTTTAGGTATCACCTGACTAAATCTTACTATCATAGGTATGAAGCCTAACTAAAGCTTCTCTGCCAAGGCTTTATTATTGCAACTTGGAAAAGAAAAAAAACCTGCGAATTTCCATAATTCCGAAATTTAAATAAATCATTTTCTTTTCGACACCCCCAGCCTCAAACCGCCAGCCAGCATTCTCTTTGGAACCTTAAGCAACTTCACGGGTGGGGATTTGGAGTAACCAGCGCTGACAGACAGGGATCCAATCGCATGCGCTCACGTACGAGATACATTTGGGAAGCCATTTCCAATGTTTCTGAGAGGGCCATCTAGAATCACCCAAGAAAGTGGAGGTAATTCGGGAGCATTCACCTCTGCTAGAATAAACCCGGTTGTTCCTGGTCAGATAGTATGAGAATTTGAGTAAAGTGGAGAGAGTGAGAAATGCTCCAGCAGGTCCATGATGAACCTTGGGAAACTTGAAGAGGTCGAGCATGACTGATCATTACGTTTCTCGTCTATTTGTTCTACAAGTTATTGTCTATGATTGTTCCAAGATAGGTTCAAAGTGGTAGCTTATTTTGACATATGTATCTATGTACTATGTATTAGGTCAGTGAATACAAGAGAAAACCCCCAAAACCGCTCCAGGCCGAATTGTGACATAATGCAGAAGGCCGAACTCCAAGAGACACAAGAAAAGGAAAGGAAGAAAAGAAAAGAAAAGAGAAAATCTCGTAAGTCATCGGAAGAACGTCTAGTCGTACAGATCCATATCGCCGCTGTTATCCTCCATCTCAGCCATGGCGTCAAAGTCATCTTCGTCGGTCATGTCCAGATCCTCGTCAAGCTGGACCTCGTGGTTAGGAACGACATCGATGCGTCCATCGCGCATGACGACACGGGCGACCTCGCCGTCTCGGATGCTGCCGCGCAGGATGAGAACGGCGAGCTTGTTGAGGACCTCGCGCTCGATAATGCGGCCGAGCGGACGGGCACCGTACGCCGGGTTGTAGCCCGCCTGTCCGAGATAGTCTTTGACTTCTTCGGAGCACTCGATGAGCACGTTGCGGCTGTTCTGTTCCAGCCGGGCCTGGACCTCGCGGAGGCGGAGGTCGACGATCTTGCGAATCTCGCGCTTGCTGAGGCGGTTGAAGATGACGGTGCTGGAGATACGGTTGAGGAACTCGGGGAGGAAGTAGTCGCGTAAGACGCCCATGACCATTTCGCGGGTCTGCAGGTCGATCTTGCCGTCCTTGGTTGTTGGCCTGGCAAGGTATTCGGCTCCCAGGTTGGAGGTCATGACAACAATGCAGTTGCGGGCGTCAACGACGCGGCCTTGGCCGTCAGTAATACGCCCGTCGTCCATGAGCTGGAGGAGGACTGTGAGGACTTCCTTGGCGGCCTTTTCGACTTCGTCGAAGAGGAGAATGGAGAACGGGCGACGACGCAGGGACTCGGTCAGCTGGCCACCGGCATCGTGTCCGACGTAGCCTGGTGGTGCACCAATCATACGGCTGAGAGAGTGTCGCTCCTGGTATTCGGACATGTCGAATCGGATCATGGCCTTGGGATCATCGAACAGGAACTCCGCCAGGGCCTTTGTAAGTAATGTCTTACCAGTACCGGAAGGACCGCAGAATAGGAAGCTAGGGGGCGAGTTAGGGTTGCTGAGACCGGATCGCTGGAGTCGAATTGCGTTCGATACGGAAGTAACAGCCTCCTTCTGTCCGACAACGATCTTGCCCAGGTACTTCTCCATGTGCAAGAGCTTGTCTTTTTCGGTGGTCTTGAGCCTTGTCACGGGGATTCCAGTCCATCGTGCAACAATCTCGTTGATCTGGTCAGGGCCAACCTCGTCAGCAAAAAGAGTCTCTCCGGCATCGCCCTGGCGGTTCCGCCGCTCCTCATCGGCCTTAGCGCGTTGCTTCTCGAGCTGTTCAATGTGTTGCTGAGTTTCCGGGATAGCATAGTACTTCAAATCTGCAGCAGTCTCAGTGTCACCAGACCGCTCGGCTTCCTCTTGCTTGTACTTGAGGTTGTCCAGTTTGGTCTTGGCGTCCTGGATGGCCTTGTTGCGCTGCTTCTCGCTTTCGTACTTCTCACGCATGGGACGCAGTTCTTCTTGCACGTTTGCCGCCTCTTGCTCTGCGGCTTTAAGTCGAGCTTTGGAAGCATCGTCCTTTTCACGCTTGAGTGCGTGGATCTCAATTTGGAGCTGTCGGTACTTTCGCTCGAGACTGTCAAGAGCTTCTGGCTCGGATTCACGGGCTACTCTAACAGCAGCAGCAGCCTCGTCAATAAGATCGACGGCTGAATCAGGCAGTCGACGTGCAGTGAGGTATCGTGCCGCAAGAGTGGCAGCGGTGACGATGGCGGCGTCGAGAATTCGTACACTACCGTGGTGAACTTCGTACTTTTCCTTCAGACCACGGAGAATGGAAATAGTTTCTGGGACAGTGGGCTCCTTGACAAGGACCTGCTGGAATCGTCGTTCGAAGGCGGCATCCTTTTCAATGTACTTGCGGTACTCGCCGAGGGTCGTGGCACCGATACAGTGGAGTTGACCACGAGCGAGCATAGGCTTTAGCAGGTTGGCGGCATCCATACCACCTTCGCCGCTGGCACCTGCGCCCATGAGCAGGTGGATTTCGTCCACGAACAGAACAATGGTTTCTTTCGACTCTTCGATTTCCTTGAGAACACCCTTGAGCCTCTCCTCAAACTCACCCCGGTATTTGCTGCCGGCAACCAATGATCCGACATCGAGTGAGAGAAGCTTGCATTGGGAAAGACTGGCTGGAATATCGGCATTGACAATCCGGCGGGCCAACCCTTCGACAATAGTAGTCTTACCCACACCAGGCTCACCGATGAGCACGGGGTTATTCTTGGTTCGTCGACTGAGAATGCGGATCACACGACGAATCTCCTCCTCACGACCGATGACCGGATCGATCTTTCCCTCGCGAGCCAGGGACGTCATGTCGATGGTGAACTTTTTGAGGTTCTCATTCTGACTTTCCGCATCCGCCGTCTTGGAGTCCACGCGCCTTGTGCCTCGAATCTGCTGAATGGCATTATCGATCACCTTGACGTTGGGCACATTGGCCTCCTTGAGAGCGGTCTGTACTTGAGAGTCCTGGCAAAGAGCCTGGATTAGGTGGTCCACAGCGACGTAACTGTCTTTTTGGGTCTTGGACAGATCGGTGGCGGCGTTAAGGACTTTTCGGAAAGGTGCGGAGACGCTGCGGGACTCTGGGGGAGGATCTTGGCTAGGCAGTTTAACTAACCGCCTCATGAGGCCTCGGTGGAAGAGTTGGCAGTCGCCGTGAGCGCGTTCAATGACTTGTCGGAAAAGGGAGGTGTTTGAGCTACCGTGGGAGGGGTGGAGTGAAGGTCCCTCATCTTCATCTTCGGTAGGGTCAAGGAGAGCGACTGCAAGATGTACTGGGTAAAGCTCTGCGTTGGAATGCTCGATGGCCAGATCGAGAGCATCCTGTAAGGCTTTGTTAGCCTTGTCTGTGTATTTGTCGGTATTCATGATGTAAGGTGGGGGAGACGGAAATCTCCGCAGAGGTATGAAGGGAAGACAGCTAGGCTATCAATGAAGTGATGTATTGTATGAAGTCTGAAGAAGAAATTCTAGCAAACAAAAGTCAATGAGGTGAAATATATACACGAGCAGACAATTTCGTAGCAGGAACTGGTTTCTTTGAGACGGTGCCCAACAAGTCTCGCAGCACCATGACGACACTACACAGTTCCACCGCCTTCCAGAAGCATCGTGGAACTTCTCCCCGCCTCAGGCCACACATCACGTGATTAATCAATAGATAAGTCTGGCAAATAAAAAGCGGTAACTTAGGCGGTAAACAGGCGTGCTATATCATGCAAGCCCATCAAATTGGTATCTCCTTAGTGCTAATTCCGACCATAAAACGCCTGGCATACACCTCAAAACATTGTTGAAGTAAACAAAAAGTCGTGGGCATTGTGCATATGATTATGCTGACTCGGAGCCGCCGCCGCCGCAACCACAGGGGTATCAGGGGGTTGAGCAACTACTGGTTCGCTCGCTTCCACAGCTCCAGAGATCGAGGCCTCCTCGGAAGACTGGTTATCTGAACCATCTGTGCGACGGCGTTTCTTTGCTCCAACCTGCTTGAACTCGGCAATTGTCACCGCCGGGACGGGCATTTTACCCTGATACAGGCGATGACGGAGGTTGTAGATATCGCGGACCTGAATGACAGTGGCAGAGTCCACGTGGCGAAGCTGCTTGAGAATCTGACTCGGCGGCATGTTGATGTCTAGAAGAGCTTTTATGTATTGAGTCTTTTGATTGATTTCCTCGCGGCGGATCGAGGGATGATCAGCAGGTGTTGGTGACGGCCCGTGATTGTGAGCGCTTTCGCGCACTTTGACATGCCATAGATTGTCAACCTTGTGGTAGCTAATCCGCAGGTTGAACGGACAGCCATTCCTCCGTGACGGAGTCCGCTGGCGCTCTTTTGCAGTGGACCGATATATCTGGCCCTGGTCACAGGTCATGTAAATAGCCTCGACCTTTCCCTCGCGGCCTTTATTTGTGCGCTTAGTAATGACTGCATAATGATTATCCTGCGCAAACGACTTGATGGCCTGGACGGCCTCTATCTCTGTGCGGTACAGGAGCTCTGGGGGCGGAGGTAACGGCGGAAAGCTCGATAACGGAACTGGAGAACCGTCCGCTAGCGGCTCGGGAAGCTGGTCCGGGAGTTGCTCTGGTTGTTGCGGTTGCGATTGTTGCTGTGGTTGCTCCATAAGGAAGAAGTTCACAGCGGAGAAGATCAATGAAAGGGCATTGGGGGAAACATTGACTGCCCGGTCATCGAGGGCGATTCCATTCCTTTTATGAGACTAAAAGTGCTGAGGGAAAGGAAGGAACCTTGAAACTGCCGAGCAATTCGCAGCTCTGCAGAAGCTCGAGGCGGTGTGCCAAGCGGTAAGCTTTGTTGCGTGTAGAGTATGTCCTGGATAGCCTCAAATCAAACTCAACGATCCTTTGGTGAATCGTGCTTTTGAGTTTCTACAATAATGTTACCTAATTTTGCCATGGACAGGATCCTTCGGTTGCCTGAACACTATTATTCTCCGCGAAGATCTGACAACCAGCGCACGCTGAATCAGTGTGTGAAGACCATGGTCCTGCATCGTCGTCGCACAGTTCAAGACAGAGAGGGCCACTCTCAGGGCGCCATTCAAAAACTAGTCATAACGCCGATAATTATAGCCCAATGGAACCCCACGTTAGCAGCGCGGATGTATCATTGGACCGCGTCACTCCCACGACGCATGACATGGGAGAGGCTAGCCCTCTTGAAGGGGCCACTCGCCCCTCCCCGGTCGCAGCCTCCGAGGCCCGTCCGGCGGATCAGAGGGAAAAACCTGAGTGGCTTAAAATGGGCGATATCAGATATGGCGAATGCACCTTCTGACCAGATACAGATCATGCCTGTAGTGTACCCTTGCGCCTGATAATTTTGGCTAGTAGATACCTTGAACCTCGTGGAGTTGTACTCGTGCTCTTCTTTATCCTCCTTTCGACGAGAATCTCACTCCTGCTTCCTCCGTCTCATGACGTCAAAGTGGGAACTGGAGAGATGCCTCGAACATTTGTGGCGACAGGGATTCTAAACACCTTCAACCACTCCGCTTCAACGACCATGGACGAGTCCTTCCTCTTCGGTATCCTCATGTCCACTTCTCAACCGAGACTAACTTGCAAGAGATTTTTCTCTCGAACCGCCGTTGCCCACCGTCGCTCAGACGGGTTGTGTCGAAATGCGCATCCGTTCGCCCAAAATCATCCCCCCCCCCTCAGCTTGGCCGTGCCCGGGGCCTGCCAGGAACCGAAGTCGAACTTTCTATCCCCCAACTTTTTTTTTTCGCCCATCTAGCACATCGTACATCTTCCAATGACAAAAAAGAAACAAAGCGGAGCAAAGCAGCTGTAGATCCCAATCCTGCACGCCGCGGCATAGCGGTCTGCTCGCAAGCTGAGCCCTCGAGTTGAACTTGAGTATGGGAAGCGGGAAAACGGCGGTTGAAGTTTCAAAGCGAAGCTCTGCAGAAGCAGAATCTGTATAGATCAAGACCAGGATCTTGATAACAAGATAGGGAGATCATTATCTATGGCGAATATAGGTGACAGGTGGTGTCATCGCCTTGGTCCTGACCCTGCTTGCGCAGCGGCCGCCGTGCCTCTTTTTCCTCTATCCACTCTGCAAACCAGCAGCCAGTAACAGCGACTGCATTGTAGCCCGGCTTCAAGCTGTACCACCGGGCAAGCTGTCGAATGCCCTCCTAGCCTTGGGCCTCTCATCGTGTCTACTCCACGCTGCCCCGTATGCTTTGCCAATCCAAGATCGAGATTTTGGCTCGGGTGGCCGAACTCAAACCAGGAAGTTCCATCCCATCCATAATAATAATAATATGTCTGAATCAGGCTCTGTGAGAATAATCGAGTCCGGTACGGGAGGCTACTTCGAGCTCCCCTCCGTTTTAAACGTCTCTGCCTTTTTGCACCTTTCAAGTTCGAGGCTCAAGGTATAAAAAACTCAGCAATCCCTCAAAAACTTCCCGTAAATCAAGTCAATATCTTCAAGTCTCTATATCTCTTTTACAAGGGCCTAGAGCAACCTCTCGACAAGTTCACAGGCCCCTCTGTTCCTGCTTCTCTTTGCTACAAGGGAGCCACCCTTCCGTGCCACCACACGGTAGCTTATCTGGAAATAATCCCCGAACTCTACAGAACAGTAGACGCAAGGGAGAAAGAGAGAGAGTCTGGATCAGTAGCTTCGCCGGGTACAAATTCCCAGGTAGATAGTGAACTTCAAACGATTGTCCCCTCAACCCAATCCCATTCACGCCAGAGTGTGTGATATCATATTCTTCAACAACTTTGCAGAAATCGACAGAATCTGAAGAAACGAAACCAGATGGCTCAATCTCAGAACCAGAAACCAATCTTCGTCGCAACCCACCCCCGGGCTTGCTCAACGGCGTTTGAACGGGTATTTACCTCACTTTCCCCCCTTCTCCACATTCTCTACTATTTTCCTTCCATTTCCAATCCCACAACTATCATTTCCCGCAGCTACTATACGAAATGTAGATCCCAAAACTAATTCACTCAAAACAGGTCTTTATGACCCAACGGGATACCATCCAATGCATCCACGAGCCCTTCGGTGACGCCTTCTACTATGGCCCCGAGCGCCTCTCAGACCGGTACGAAGCCGACGAGGCGGGCCGGGAGGCCAGCGGCTTCGCCCACTCCACGTTCAAGACAATCCTCGACCGCATCGAGCGCGAGGGCCGCGAGAATGAGGGCAAGCGCATCTTTATCAAGGATATCCTGCATTATCTCCTTCCGCCACATGGCAAGAAGTCTAGCGTTGCCCCCTCGCTGAATAGGATCAAGAGGGGCGTTGGTACTGAGAGTGAGGATACTTTTGCACCAAAGGCCGTTGGCAATGGGGTTAACGGGGTGGATGCCAACGGCCACTCCACGGGGGAAGAGGAGAAGAAGAAGAGCAACAGCAATGGCGAGGCAGTAGCAGCAGGGAAGAAAGTAGGCAAGACACCGTACCCCTACAGCACGCCTAGCGAGCCCGGGAACCCAACCGTGATGCCCAAGGAGCTGCTCCAGGACTTTCACTTTGCCTTCCTGATCCGCGACCCGCACTACAGCGTGCCCTCGTACTACCGGTGCACGATCCCGCCGCTGGACTCTGTCACAGGCTTCTCGTACTACGACCCCGCCGAGGCAGGGTACGACGAGATGCGCCGCTTCTTCGAGTATTTGCGGCGCGAGGGCATGATCGGCCCTCACGTTGCAACTCGCGAGCAGGACGCCGGCGACATCCTAGCTCTTACCAACGGCAACGGCAGCGCCAGCAACGGATCTGTGGTATCGCATCAGAAGCCAGTCGGGAAGCCCGGAGCCCAGGTAGGTGTGGAGATTTGCGTTGTGGATGCGGACGAGATGCTGGATAGCCCGGCGGCGATGATGGAGGCGTTTTGCCGCAGCGTTGGTATTGAGTATACGCCCGAGATGCTGAATTGGGACGATGAGGGGGCTCATGGGTATGCGAAGGAGGCCTTTGAGAAGTGGAAGGGGTTCCACAACGATGCCATTGATTCGAAGGGGTTGACCGCGAGGAAACACGTATGTATCCCCTTTTCCTTTCTTTTTTTTTTCCCTCTCTTCTGCCCTTGCCATTATTCGCCCCCTGTGCCCTAGACTCTCCGGTTCCGAATCAGAAAGTTAGCCCACATTTCAAAGAGGAAGGAGAGAAAGAGGAAAGGAAGAGCCAGTCCAGCTGATCAGCTCCCATGTCCAGCCACGCGCCCCCAAGTCCGAAGAGCAGTTTGACGCCGAGTGGCGAGAGAAATACGGTGAGGAGGGCGCCGCCCTGATCCGCAAGACCGTCGACGCAAACATGGCCGACTACCTCTTCCTCAAGCAGTTTGCCATGAAGGTATAGTCGGCCGAATCGGCTGATAGCCCTGACTCGGAGGCCGCATTTTGGCCCTAGATGGCCCAGGAATGAATTCAAACAGAGTAAGCCTCGTGGGGGTCTCGATGACGAGAAAGAAATTGGTCGTTCGCTCAAAGTTAAGGTTGTTCTTTTCTTTCGATGTCGCGATATTAGGTTGAATCACGCAATTCAGAACGTTTCCTGTTTGCAGGACGCAGGGCTTCGATGAGTCCACACATGTCCGATAGCCATTTTTGCTTTTCAATCGTGCGCTTGTGAATGGAGGGAGACTGTATGCTAGCACACACTGCCTAGTCTGAAGGAAGTAATTGTTCGTCTGAGCAGACCCATCTTGGCTCCTGGAACGAAGAAGGAAGGAGCGGGAGTAGTAAGTACTTTTGCTCCGGCGGGAGATCCGTGGAAGCCGGCCAGGAGTGGACAATGGTTGGCACCGTTACTGGGTACGTATGTGGATTGGACTATCCTACCAAGGTATATATCAGCCGCCCCAAGAAAACGCACCGCGTTGGAAAAAGAAAAGAAAGAGACCAGGTGAATCCAGAGCCAATCGTTCATTCCATCGTACAAGGAGAGGACCAGGACCCAAGCCCGTCCAGGATAACCCAACCGCCAAACATTCACGTAGCAGAACACAAAACACAGGGCAATGTAAAATGGCAAGGCAATAACAGTCTATACAGCACTGTATCCCCCTCTCGACCCCGTTCCTTGCAGGGTGTTGATCACCCGCTTCAGCCAGTCCTGGAAAAGATAGGGCACATCCCTAATCGTGTCACCATGCGGGAGAAGATCCCAGCCACGGGCACCGTAGCGGTTATAGTTGAGCCACGAGCCGAAGATGAGATAGGCTGCGGCGCATAGGAAGAAACTGAAACAGACGTTAGCAAGTTTACCGCATACAAGACCATACCCAGATGGGGAGCATACATGATAATCAGCCAGGTAAAGAATCCCCAGTGTCCCGATGAGTTCTCGCGGCTAAGAGCGTAATCGTCGCAAGCATAGCGTGTCTTCCAGTTCAATCGAAGAACATACGACTCATCGTCCGCCTTACCGAAGCTCTTGTACTGCAGACTCCGCTCTGGTCTACTGCCATCATCGAACGGCTTCTTACCCTCATCATCACCACCGCTTTCACCATCGCCCTCACCATCCTTCTCATCACCGCCGTCACCCTTGTCTTCCTCCCTCACACGAAGCGCCGGCTCTGGTATCTCAACGAGACCCTCTAGGCCGGTCTTCTCATGATCACACTCAAACTCAATAACCGCGCTCGCATCCTTGTGCTTCCTCTTCCCCTTTTCACCAACAGGATACCAGCCGCCCTTCAGCTCAACCTGCAAGCCTTCGCGTTCTGAATCGAGCTTCTTCAACCGCTTGATCACCGGGTCAATCGCTCCATGGCCCATCGATTCGAACCCAACGATGGGGAACTGATAGGCGTCGTCGACCTCGCCATCGTCATACTTCTTACGATAAAACCCGCAGACTAACCGTTACCCATTAGCTTTACCTCGCGCTCGGACAACTTAATCGAAAGGGTAGGTCTTACTATTCCTAGAGCCTTCGCATTGCAATCCTTCAAACGTAGCTGCTTTCTTCCCGAGAACATTACAGATGTTCATAACGTATGTGGTGTTGGAAATAAGATCGCCATCTTTTTCGGCATGGAAAATCTGGTGGACGCCGCCAAGTTCTTTCAGGCTGTATTTGTACCCATCTTGCCTAATGTTGGCGCAGTCAAAGGTGATCGCGGAGGCGAGGCTTGGGAGAATGGCGGTGGAGAGGACGGAAAAAGAGTGTATTCGCATCGTGCAGAAATTCTATGAGTTGTAGATAGGTTCAAAACGCCCAAAGGAATCGAAAATGGAGAGGATGCGGGATCGGAGGTGGTTCAGGAGCTCCGGGCGGGAATCTCGTGAGGCTGGGCGATGACGATTGCGGATTTTGTTTGGGTGTTTGAAGGGGAGCTTAGGCCAAGAGCAGCAGAACAGGCAGATGATGCAGTTAGAGCGGATGATCGACTTGTTGAAAGGAGCGTCTGATTAATAGCTGGCGCAAATAGATGATGTGCCCAACGATAGTTGGTAGTTGGATCTCAGTTGGAGTGTCGTCTGCTTCTTTACTTGACGAGGTCAGTATCGGTCTTCTGTTTCTCCGGGTTGGAATAGCAACTACTAGTAGTAAGCTCCGTTCTGAGCAACACTTGAACGCAACACCTTCAAGATAAGGATAATGAAAAAAAGAGTTGGACGTAAGATGATAGGACTGTTATTCTTCACACTTAATATGCCCTTTTTCTTTGAAAAAAAGTTTGTCAGTTAAAAATGATGCCTGAAGGCAGCTGACAGCATTACCAAGATGACCACTGCACACCGTTATAAGCACAAAATTCACCATGGATACCTTCTAGGCAGCGAGTATACCCAGATAGTCTCCGGAATACCAAAGTGCTCTTTTCCTCTCTTTGTCTATTATGTATCTATGCAGTACAACTATGTATTTATAACCCACGAGAGCTACTAGTACCCCGCACAGACCATCTCCTCGACACCTCAGGATTCAGGAACCAAAAAGATCCTCGGCGATCAAAGAGAATAACATTAAATCAAACATCACTTGGCAATAATATCCTCTTCTTTCCCACGTACCAACAGACATACATAGACTGTCAAGATGCTCAACACGCGCATGGTGCGTCTATCCCACAATTTCTTTTAAATGGAAGTAATAAGTTAACAACGCCAACAGCTTTCAAAAGAAGACGAAGCCGCCATGGGCTCAGAGGACACGGAGGTGCGCCGCGAGGACCAAGAAAAGATTAACCGCTTCAGTCGGCTGCACCAGCGTGAGACGGTGTTCGAGGAGAAATTGAAGACGAAACAGGTATTTCCCCCCTGCCTTTTTCAGTTCATTTTTTTTCTAGCCACTTGCTGCATCAGACTTTAGTGCAGATTGGTTTTCGCGGGGGGAATCGGGGGGAGAGGGGAGTTGAGATGGGTGTTGGCTGGGCTGCATTTGTGCGCTGACCAATATACTTATTATCTTTATTATTATACAGAAAGATAAAGAAGACCTCGAGGAGATCTCGACAGAATTGGAGCTTGCGGATGAGGACGAGTTGGTTCCGTATGCGCACTTTTTCTCTTTCTGTCGGCGATGACCACAATACTAATGCTGTGTCCCAGGTACAAAATTGGAGACTCATTCGTTCACCTACCGTTAGAAGAAGCGCAGACCCTCCTATCTTCGTCAACCGAGCAGATCGACTCCGAGGTTGCCAAGCTCGAGGAGACGCTGGGAGATCTGCGCGATGAGATGCAGCAGTTGAAGGTTGCGCTGTATGCGCGGTTTGGGCGGAGCATTAACCTGGAGACTTGATTTTTTTAGAGGACCTCCCTTTTATAAGTTATTTCATACTAGGTCTATACGCACACGACTGGAATGTGAATAATCACTGAGTATTTCTTGCTTCGCAGGACGCTATGTATGGAATGGTATATACAAGATCTAAGCTAATGATTCGAGCAAATGCTGTACAATTGTCGATCGGTATCATAACGTAAATTCATTTCACGTGCGGAGGAATGCCAGCTCGCATTAGAGGCCGTACAAATCCGAAGGTGAATATATCTCTGTTTCGAGCCTCACTTAGACCAAATCTGATCTATATGATACTCGCGATAGTCATACGCGAGTGCGACGAACTCGGCTGGTTCGGTACCGAGTCCGGACTGCTGCCGGTGGTGGATTCGCTGCCGCGGTACGACGGTTCTGGCGGTTGCCGAAGGAGCTGCGCCTCTCTTTGCTGCCGGTGTTCTTTCTCCGCGAGAAGGTATTGGACCGTTTGTTCGATCCATTCCCAACCCTCCCAGCTTTCCGGCTCTTCGGCTTGCCTCGTCTCTCTAGCGCCAAAATGCGCTGCGCCACTAGGAGGAGAGGATATTTCCAATTGCGAGCCGGTCTCGCTGCCCTCCCATACCCAGTTGCCGTTGCTAGCGCCTTGCATGTCGCCTGACACGTACGCCATCATTTCTTCGTCCGCCTCTAAATCCACGATCTCGTTGCGTCGTAACCGGTCCAAGAAGCACTTCAGGAAGAATACAGTATATCGACCGCAGGCGGCATTGGTCACGCGTGAGTCCCTCATCGCGGCGCTAGCCCGGACACATATCAATGCAGCTTCGTATTCTTGGCGGAAGAGAAGCAGAAGCGTACAGCGCCAGATGTGGGTGCACAGCATGGTTCCCGCAGCTGTTGCGAGCAACACACGCCAATCTCTATTCCCTGTGATTGGCGAGGGTCGCATGCACCGTGACAGCAAACGTGCCGTCTCCTGGCCCACAGAGACGCAAAAGTCGAGCGCTGCTGACCGAACATCGGGTGAGCAAAAGGGAGAAATGTTATGGCGGTGGAGAATGAGGCGCGCATTTTGGAGGTGGATGATCGGGGCTAAAGATCGCGGCTCGAGGTAGTGGTCAGATTTTGGGTGGAATTGCTCGGGGAATACGGCCAGGCATGCGCTGAAATGTCGTTCGAACGTCTCAAGGTTTGCAGTGCTAATGGTTGTACTTCGCAAAGCACGCGTTAGCTGGCCGATCGATCGGACAACGTGAATTGTGGCTAATAACGGAGTAGTCTGCTGGCCTTCTGGAACGCAGCCGCCTTCTGAAATAAACTGCTCGTCTACAGGGCACGGAAGACCAATGTCACAGTCTTGATCACTGATAAGCACTGGTTTGCCCATATCCAAAGCCAGGATCCTAATTACAACCATGATGGTTAGCTGAGCACATTGGGAGACTCTTAACAAACACAAACCTATCCCATGTATACATCCCCCACCACACGCGCTTGCGCATCTCACCCTCCAGCGCAGACCATGGGCCAGACTCCAGATGTAGTCCAATTTCCTGAGCGACTCGCACTGCAGACCCATTCCATACCCAGCTGGCTGATTTCGAGTTGACCTCGTAGAGGAACATGCTGACCAGTAATGCGGCCCGCGCCTGATCTAGGGTGAAACTGTCTTGCCAGACATCAATCACGCCGCACGATGTCCTTACAAACTCCTTTCCCTTTTCTTCTCTGTTTGGGTCCGAGGTATGCAGCGAACCGCAGGCGAAGACGCCAAACAGCACAGCTGCCCACTCGCGTGTAACTCCAAGAAGCGTTCCTGCACGGTAAACATCCTCGTACTCCTTCATGAAAGTCGGCCAGTGGATGACTGGTAATGTAGAGTGGATGTGCGCATGGTACTGGGCGAGCAGATGGTGCGCAACATCTTGCGGAGGGAGAGGTGGCGGATCTGATGTCAACAGTGACTTCGAGTCCGACTGGCGATATGGCGAAGGAACCTTCCAAATTCCCTTTCCATATATTCGCAGATTCGCTCTAGCATTGGAAAGATCTTGTGAAACGGGGGCTCTTGGTCGGCGCGGCGGTCTGTAACCAATGTCAGGTAGCTTAAGCTGGGGTTGACCCATCACATCAACGTCAAGTTCCATCATGTTGTCTGTCCTCGTTATTCCCGATCGCACTTGCTGGAGTTGTTGCTTGGTCGCCCAGAGTTGTTTCTCTAGGTCTTGGACTTGTCTACAATCTCATCAGAACGATATGGTCCTGCCACATTAATTATTGATCCACAAACTTGATAGAAGACATGCGTCTGTTGGTCTCCTTCGTAAACTGGCACCGAACCTTGCGGTTGGTGCACTCAGTACAACTAGTAGACTCGGAGGCATCGCACTAAACGAGACAGAAAGTCAAAACTAGGAAACGGGGAATATGAAAGGCGAAGCCTCAAGTACCTTGACCTTGCGCTCACGGCAGGCATCACAGCTAGGATCCTTTCTCCTTTGCCGGTACGCCCTCTTCTGCTGCAGCGGCTGCGAATGCTGATGGTGCTGTCCTATCCCACTCCCATGCGAGCGGTATAACCCTCCAGCGGTTGGTGCAGAGCCATTAATCGGTACATCTGGAAGATTTGCTGTCCCCGCCTCTGATGGAGAGACGCTGGATTCGTACGGATGGTAGGTCGTAGCAGGCGTTGGTACGGGAGATTGTTGTAGAAGATGTGACATCGGCAGCCCGCTGCTGGGTCTCGCCGGCTGGCTAGACAAAAAAGCGCCCGGTTGAGGGGCTGGCTGAAAGGGAGCTGGGGGAGTCACCGACTGCACCGGAGGCAACTCATAGGGAGCGCCTTGGGGAGGTTGGCTAGTCCACGAGCGAGGATAATGCGATTGCATATCGGTGCGCTGAACGAAGCCTCATAGGAATTATACAACACGCAGAACGAGTGTCTTCCTAGTAGTCCCAACTGGAACCCAAATGAAATAGCGGCGGGCAGGGAATGAGGAAGAAGCGGGGATTCCACCCGAGGGGAAAGATGGCGGGCTTTTCTTCCTCGTGCCTAATATGACAACGAAGGGAAGGTGAAATTAGGAATCGATCCAGAAGGCAGGCACACCCGAAGAAAGGCACAAGGATGATTTGCCCTGGGTGGCGACAAAAGAGCAAATCGGAATATGGTTGAAGATCGTAGCAGAGACCTAGACAACAGCAAGGGCCCAGATAATAATAATTAAAGTTGGAGCAAGCGCCAGTCGCATTGAGACTGAAAGGTGGGACCGGTTGGGAAATGGTTTGATGACGCCGTTGAAGCCATTCACGGTTTCCAACTCCACTCGGCTACAAATCCCGGAACGAGGATCCAGAGAGGGTCGCAGGCGAGATGAGATGGCGCAAGGGCCTGTTCGCGACGGGAGGGGTGGGAAGGATTTGAATGCACTTCCGTAATTAGTAGAAATTGGTGAATGGCGCGCGCGCGCCGGGGAGTGGTGCGGCTGGCGAAGGAGGAGAGAATATACGGAGGGCGAATGGGGGCGGAAAAAAGAAAGTAGAGAGCCCGGAAAAAGGGAAGAGAGGAGACAAGAGAATAGGAATTAAGGAGAGGCGTCAAGAGGCGATGACAGCGGCAAAGAATCGCGGAGAGAGGATGGTTGGTTATAATAATAACAACAGCATAGGAAGAAGGAATAATAAGAATCGGGACTACCTCGAACGTAGGCAAAGTAGTATGTCACTGACGGAGATGCAGGCGATTTCGAAACTTCAGCCCGAATCTGAGGAAAGCTTCCTCGATGCTTATCCAAGAAATTGAACAGGAAAGGATCGTTCTTCGGGCAAGATTCGCAGGGATTGGCTTGAGGGCAAAATTGC
This sequence comes from Aspergillus ustus, assembly GCA_000812125.1. Lineage (NCBI taxonomy): Eukaryota > Fungi > Ascomycota > Eurotiomycetes > Eurotiales > Aspergillaceae > Aspergillus > Aspergillus ustus. The sequence goes on along the minus strand of JOMC01000049.1, from coordinate 154,854 downwards.
GAGGAGAGCAAGACTTGGATTCCCTCGTGACAAGTGCCGAGAGAGCGTGAGAGAAAGAGTACCATAGACCCGGAAGAGCAGCTTCCTCCCGTCCAGGACTCCAGATTCCCATATGATTATTATTTAATAAATCGTCCTCTTATTATTCGCATGGATGTGCATATTTCGGCTCGACTAACAAATCTACAGTTAGTGGTTTGAACTTAGCTAACCTCTAGGCTAGCATCTGTTCCACAGCCCCTCTCGCGCTGATTCAATCAATCAGCGTGCCTCGTCAGGGTCCTCCCAAGGTCCAGGAAACCATCCACTCCGACAGTTCTCGGCTGACCCCGGTTAGCACAGAAAACATGGGCTGAAACACCGCCGGGCCCCCAGCCATTCCAGATCGAGCCTTCGAGGTCGAGTGCTGCTGCAGAACCTCAGCGATGATGTGGAGTATCTTCATATTTGCTCCTCCTAGAATTGTGGCTCGCACATCAAGCCAAATATCGAGCAACTATATTCGTCGTTTCATTGCGATGCGATCGCTGATACTCGGTCAAGACATGGGAAAGCTACCAAATCATCAACCCCGGACTAGAGAGCTGCGCAGACTACGGAGCACATTCACACTTCACTTTGATGGCAAAACAATCACAGGCTCACAATCGCATTTTTGCCATCACACTTAGCAGAGATCAGACCTCCCGAGATCGGCAGTGGCAGTGTCTGTCCGAAGTCCCTGAATTTAACGTGTTTTGTCGTTCATTCCATTCCACAGCTCTGGTCCAGAGTCCCACAGCGACAGGAGGGAATACACATCCGGAAGGTTAAATACCACATATTGTTACAATCATTGAGTTTACGTGGCGTGGGGTTCGGGGCCTAAACTCAATCACTTGCTGGGACAGAGAATGCAGACCACGTTTGGGATGGCAAACTGCTGCCACCTGCAGAGCAGAACGGGAGAGATTGCTTGCTGATCCTCAGGGCAACTTCGATTCCACGCAGACCAGCGGTGGCCTTCTTCTCCCACGCTTTCCTTTCCTGGCTTCAAAGTGACTGGAGGCTTGAACTCCTCTCCTCCCCGTTGGACAGTTTTGCCGAGGAGAAAGGGAGACAAAACTTAAAAATAGCTTCCCACGTTTGCCAACCTTCGACCTTACCGGCTTTACCTTATTTTCAACCCTGCACCCCATCTGCGTGGCTTGAATGGGGCAACGGGAGTCCAGCGTCCTTCCGGGCGTCTCCTTCATTTTACGGACGGCGACTCTTAATTTCCTCGCTCTCCACCGTTGAGCTGTGGCGCTACTGGTTCTCTTCGTGTTCCCCCAGCAATTCAGTAGTGTAGTATCCTCAATTTTTGGCGGAGCCCGCCGACAGGAGCAGGACCGGATCCGACGACTGTTGCCCTAGGTAGCCATGCCTAATGTACGGATGAATCATCATACATGGAAATGTGGCACATCAAGCGAATCATATCAACGAAGAGAAGTACAGATGGAAGATCGCCCCCTCGGAATCCTTCCCTCGGCTGACGATTGGACGGGCCACATGGGAAGGGAACCATCAAGTGTGACGAAAGAAAAGAAGCAACGGCACAGGATGGAGGGCAGGTTCTCCCCCCAAATCGGAGACGATTGACCATGGAGGAGCCCGAAAAATGAACCCCGGTTCCAATCATCGGCCGCTGGAGCATGGAGCCGTTGACAAAGTTGACAAGTTGACATCCGTTTGGCTAGATCATCATTTGCTCCTCTTCTCCGTACTTCGTCCGAACCATAGCCGTTGTGTCGTCATCTCCAGTTCATTCGCTAAAAAACTCCGCTTTTGGCTTCGACTGTGGCCATCAAATACCCATGGGAAGATCCTAATGAAATGTTAATTTTTAGTGGCCCGTCGGGTCGGTCCAAGGGCCTTTGCCTCGTGCCTGTGGCGGTGTCAATTGAAAGTCTAACCGAAAATTCTCCCTCTGACGCGTTTGCTTCTATTTTTCGGTCTGGCCAGTCGGCAGCGTTGGGTGACATTCCTCTTGGGCACGGACAGCCATCTCTTGGTGGCTGCTGGAGCCGTTGCTCGACCTTGAGCTTGCTCTTGCCTGGGCCGTCTCCTGCACAGCTGAAAGGCCAAATCTGCCGTTGACTCGCTTTCCTCTCCCAAGAGAGACCTTTGTTTACCAACTCGACATTATCCGTTTGTGTTCTCCGGTAACAGCTCGGAAGTGGATTACTCTTCAAGTGGGCTCTCTCTTCCTCAAGCATCACGGAAAATATCTCCTTAGCCAGTCGTCGCCACCGGCAAATCCGTTACAAACAGGAAATGGCAGCGCCGCAGCAGCTAGCATGTGCAGGGTTTCCCGTGCATTGTCTTGGGGGCGCGGCTCGAGTTCATTTCCCCAGAGGCCTCATTTCCCCTTGCCTAGCTTCGGCGGGACAAGAGGCCCGTCATCGCTTGGGTTGTCGCAGACCTGGCAGGGAACCCCGTCCAGGACACGAAGCGAAACAGCATTGACGGCATGCAACCAGGGCTATCCCTGTCAGCTTCCTGCATGACCAATGTTAGCCAAAACACCGGCTCATCCTCGGATTATCCAATTGGCCCTCTTCTGAGTGGTCGTGCCAATGAGCTAAGTCGGATATGCCGTGTTCCCCGCACAAACTGGGCACCGTGATGCGGCGTGATCAGAAAGTATGCGAGGTTATTCCTCCAGAGATGGCACGCGTGCTCCCTGCTCAGTGATAATAATAGCTCGTGTTCCCGTTATTCTTGTCCAGTGTCATAGCGCGGATTTCAGTTGCCTTCCGATCTGTCAGCGATGAAGACGAAGGCCTGACCTTCAGGTCGTTTGGACTTGGGAGATTATCCTCGAGCGATAACCCATGACTTCTACGTGACACTCCAACTGTCCATGAAACCCTCTTCTATTCACCATCTCTTAACAATCGTAACACTGTCCGGTTGGGATTTAAGAGCAGCTGATGCCAGCAAACGATCCAACAACGATCCAGCAAACAACGCCAAGTGTTGGCTGATGACGAGTTGCCAACAAACCAGAGAATAAGCTGCCGCACTCAGCTTGACAGGAATCCTTCGGCGCAGGGAGGCGCGGACTGAGCGCTTATCTTTCTTATTGGACAAGAAACGTCCCTCGCTCCAACACCTGTTCGACCCTGGCCCTACCTTAAAGGCCATTGTTCATGGCGACGGATATAGTATAAGATTGAATCCTGGGCCCAGAGGGCTGCAACATATGATCCTTCTCCGTCTTACGGCATTCGGAGGTCCGTTCCAAGTTGGATCCTCGCACTTCCCTTCCTCTCCCACAAGTATGACTTGCCTAAGGTAGGATCAACGCCGTGTCGTGTCGCATATGCCTCTTTGTTTCCTCTCGAGTTGACTTTCCACGTGCGCTCTTTATCAGGGATGCCGATACCTTCCGCTACCACCTTTTAGTTCATTGCCATTCTATAGCTGTTCACAGTCAACGTCGATATACCCTCCTTCGGGCACAACTATCGTGTCGCGAGTCAGGCAATTTGCACGACAATACACCAACTTCCGACTCTAGATAAAGCGAAGCTGCTGGTCTCCATTTGGCCTGGAGACCAGGGCTGATCCTGACCAACGGGAGATGACCCATTCGAGGCTAATTAATTCGGCCTGTTGCCCATTCTGAGGAGCGACCCGACAACTCCACCCGCGTCAGATCAAGTTATCCTCGGAAACACTTCCGATCCTAAAACGAATCACTCGTTTAGTCGGATGATGGATTCTTCACGGGGCACGCTCACCCCACTTGATCTCGAGGATCCATCTCTCTTCCCCTCGTAACTTGCCCTTGCCGAGTTGCGTGTCATGGCTAAAAGCGTAGCGGTGACCGAAACGAAGAACAGAAGTAGTTAGTAGTTTCGTATATTTCACGTATCCCACCTCGGCTATTTTGCGACAGGGCTGTCAGTGTTTCAGACACCTCAGTTCTGCCCCCATCGCTTCCCCCCGGGTATCTCATTTCCCGTTCTTGTCATGCAAGATTTGCCCCTGACTGGCCAACCGGAGTTCATGGCTCGTGGCGCTAGAGCGGGAAGGCCCCTCTTCGGAAGCTCGGGTTCTCCTCGCAGTGTGCGTAGGGCAGTGGGCACTGGGCAGTGCACACTGCACCGACTTCGGATGACGGCTGAACGGATATTAGATACCACTCTGTACGGCTCTCAAGTCGATTGGAGCATATTTTCCCGTTGCACCATGATTCACATATGATCCTGCGCCATGCTAAATTTGTGATGATTATCAATGGCGCTGAATGGCGCTGGAGGCAGGGGGGCCGGAGCCTTGAGTCTGGAGTCTGGAGAGGTCGGGCATGGTTGCCTGTCTCGAAGCTGAGCACGTCCTCTGCGCCACGGCCTTTCTCCGCCCGTCGTGAAAATTCCCGCTTCAAGGAAAGTGGCTACTATCGAGTTCTATCAGCTCTGGGCTCGGCCGATTCATCAAAAAACAGTACTTGTTGCGAGGGCCAGAGTGAGAGTCAATATCCAACTGAATGATGGGGCGTCACCGGAGATCCCCCGTCTCTCCTACGACTAATAATGTTATGACCGGCGCTTAGATTTTTTTAAATATGTATTACTCAAACGAAAGAGGATATTGACCGGCAAAACTCCAGCACAGAGGATGATCATCATCAAGTGTACTAGTCGAAAAGAGGGACTACTCCGGAATAAAGCCAATCCTTCTCACTTGAACCCGCCTTTTCGCATAATTATCATCGCCTCGGCCCATTCCATTTTGCCATCACAGTATCCACAATCTTCGTCAGCCCCTCCATCTCTTCCTCAGGCAGGAGACTCAAGGCATTCGGGTCGATACTGCATCCAACATACACGGGAACACGCATACGACGGGCCAGGATCTTGGCTATCCGAGCGGCATATTCTTCCGTTGAAGGTGTGGTGTATAACGTCGTAGATATAGTGGAACGGGACGATGTGCGCTAGACAGGAGTGAAATATAAATATTTAGCCCCGATAAGTACCTGTGAGGTGGAAAAGTATCAGGAAGTTGTCAGCTCACGTCTGGCATTGCATAAATGAAACTCCCCATAGGTTTCACACTTCCTGCTGAATCGCCTAGCGTTGATGTAGCCAAGAAGACCATCGTGCAGCTATCCAGCATTGAGAGATGGATATGCGCTGTTGTGTGTAGAGCCTTGGGAAGCGGGAATGACAACTCCATTGGGCGGGCTGATTGCGCTGGTGCTGCGTCTTCGGCCATGGTAATATTGCTGTTTTGTCCTTCCGGATCAATATCAGGGTTATAGGAAGCTGAGTCTATGTGGATGCTGAATCTGAAGCTGTTAACAAAGTGCCAGGTGGTGGTGGTTACTTGCTCATGTTGGAAGGTTGCCCGCGTGCGCGGACTTTCCCCGCCAAAAAAAAAGAGCGGGTCCCGCACCTCAGATGATTGCACCTGGCAGTTTTGCTTTACCACCATCCTCAGCGTAACCGCTGCAGCGAAGTCATTGCATTCGATACTCTGATCAACCCAAAGCAATGTATCTATGACAACAATCTCCTTGGATCCCTCTTTGATCCAATCTTGTAATCATCATGTCGTCACCAAGCTCGAAAAGTTCCATCCTGATTGCGCCGTATTCGCCCCGCGACATAACACCCAGCCAAGATACTGAAGAAACTCGCAGCTGGGCAGGGGATTACGATCCCTTTGAAGATCCAGATGAGAGACGGGTCCTCTTTGCGGCATTCGATTCATTCAGGTGGGTAGATGCAATTTATGGCCAAGGTATCTAGATTCTCCGTGGAGAATGGACTATAGACCATACCCCTCCCAGCCTCCTTTAGTTTGAGATATACATATGGTTTGACATGTACTAATCGATCACAGACAGTATCGAAGGACCGCGCACATGAATACAACCCACCGGCGACGCCAAGCGTTCTGGGCTCTGCCCTCTGCCCACGCCCAAATCCTGTCGGAGCCTCCTTTCTCTCTTATGGACAACTTCAATCGAGTTGATGATGCCATCGATATAAATGCGGATATTGCAGATGCAATTGTGGCGACGGGGCTCGAGGCTTTTGGCCTCTCTCCGAACCCGGACCCGGAAGACCCCGATAACAACTGGCATGGAGTTGCGACGTCTTCGGATGTTAACAAGGCGCATTCTACGATCCGACAGTTCTATCGTGACTGGAGTGAAGAGGGTCAAGCTGAGCGGGACGTTTGCTACACCCCTGTGTTGGAAGATCTCCGTGAAGAGTTCTCCGAGAGGCTAGCGGCTGGCGAGAATATCAGAGTGCTTGTTCCTGGGGCTGGTCTGGGAAGATTAGTATTTGAGATATGCCGCGCCGGCTTTGACGCTGAAGGCAATGAGATCTCATATCACCAGTTGCTGGCGAGCAGCTGGATATTGAATCGTACACCGGGACCGAAGAGCTACAGGTTGTTCCCATTTGCGCTGCATTTTTCAAATCTACAGTCAAGGAAGCAGCAATTGCAGCGATTTTTGATCCCGGATGTCCACCCTGGTGCTGCGATGCTAGAGGCTGAAAAAAATCCAGCTATTTCGTTTGGTACTATGAGTATGGCTGCCGCCGACTTTGTCGTCCTTTACAGCAATCCCTCCCAGAGGAGTGCCTTCAACGCAGTGGCTACCGTATTCTTCATCGACACCGCACCAAATCTTATCCGCTACATCGAGGCGATCCGAAACTGCCTCAAGCCGGGTGGACTCTGGGTCAACGTTGGCCCGTTGCTGTGGCATTTCGAGGATGGTCACCAGCGCACTCACAGCGGTGCCAGCGACAATGCACAGAACCAGGGCATCGGGGAGCCGGGAAATGTCGAGCTCACCGAAGAAGAAGTCTACCGTCTCGTCCAACGCATGGGATTTAGTTTGGAGGAGGTTCAGGATACAGAGGACCGTCCTGAAGTCGGCTACATCCAGGATCCGAACAGCATGCTACGGTCGCTTTACAGACCAGTGCATTGGATTGCACGAAAGAACCCACAGTAATAAATCAACAAGCGGCCGCCTTGGGGGCCTCAATGATATCAAATCTCAACATGAATTCATGATGAATATAGAGCCAAAAATAGGAACGATTCTGCCTTGCGATATGCCGTATGGACTTGTGTTACGGTCTGTACAGTACTGATTACGCGATCGGCGATACAGCCTTCAGCCGCAGCCCAACAAAGGAACCCACACAATTCTCTGGTCGATGCAGGGCTTAGCAGCGTGGCTGATTTAGGCATTCTCTTTGGCAACGGCTGCCCGTTCCATGGAACATGGTGACTTCTGGTCAGGGACAACAGGAATAGAACATCCGGTTTCGGATGTGGCTGGGGAGTTATTGCTATGTTGGTAGTCAGTCGCATTAGAAGTTGTAGAACATGGTTTCAAGAGCTCACATTGCTCCTATGTATGGTCTTTTCTCGCTTACTATTCAGCTGTTTTCTCTGCTTCAGGTCACAGGAGCACAAAAGTTCCAAATGTAACAATAATGAATGTCCCTATGGAGAAAACCCTGCGAACACGAGGATGCTCCGACTCGACTCGAGCCTCTCGGGCTCCTCTTGTCTCGATGGTTGATGCTCACCCCTCAACTCGATCTCTTGCATGGTCCCACGGCGCACAGCACCGCCTTCTGGTAGCCGTGCCCACTATCCAACAGCGCAAGATCTAGTATCGTCCTATACGATACAATACAGGACCCTGTCCTTCATGCGCCTTGGACTCCGACGACATACTCTGAAGACATCAAGGAATTAAGAAAGCTGATTCTCATCGTCAAGGTAGGCAAATTAATTGAGAAATTGCTTCAATATTCGGTCATCATGGAGGGAGAGTTGTTGGAAGTCAATTAATTGTGCTGTTACAGCTGGGATAGTCATCTCCAAATGGCACTTGTTAGCTCGTATCTGACAGGAACAAGAATTTAAGTTGTTAAAATCCTTTCCCTGTTCTCTCTCCTTCATCTTCAGGTTGATCTGGGAAAAGCTCATTGATTGAATCTTTCTCGTTTCTGCGCTTTATCTGGCATTATTAATCGGTGGTACTTTCCCCGACTGTTTGCACTGCCAGTTTCCTGAGTCGATCCGCCTACCGAACATCGCCTGTCAGCCTCAAAGCATTTCGTCCTCAATCCCTTCTCGTCTCTCCTCTTCCCCAATTCCCTGCCTCTCCACTTCTGTCGTTTCTGTTACACGTTCTCTTGGCCTCTCCCCCGGCTGCCTGAACCACAAAGCGCTGCATTGCTACGATAATAATACCCTCCACCAAGCTCTTTCTCCGACTTACTTGAATCTCTGACAGGCACTGCCTCCTTCCATACGAGTTCCACATCCGCTAGTCCTGTCGCTCTTTTCTCCCTCCCTCTCGCCCGCCTCCTTGCCCTCTTTATCCCCCCTCCTCCCCCTCCTTTGTTCGACTCTTCCTGGCGTTCGCCATTCACATGGACCTGATGAGCTCACGGTTGAAATCGTTCACCACCTGGAAGCGAAACAAGCAACACAGCAGCGTCTCTTCAGTAGCCCCTCCCCCTCCTGCTCAGCCTATTGCCAATCAATCGACACGAACGCTTACTTCCTCGCCGACTCTCACCCAGGCTTCGAATCCCGCTCCCGCCCCCTCTGTCTCACTCTCAACAACATCCGCCAGCTCCCCACCATCCGTTGCTGAAAACTCATCCAACACCAGCCTCCCAATGAATAACCAAAACCCGATGGGCCAACCGCCCGGCTACACCTACAATAATGTGGCCGGCCGGCCCACCAGCCCCATGCCTCCCGCCGGCCAACAGCAGATGCCGCACCCGCTCAATACCAACCTGCCCTATGCGGGGCAGCAACAATCTTTGGGCGCACCGCCTGTTTATGGCATGCAGCAACCGAATTTGGGCCAGCGGCTACCCTCGTCGCAAGCTCCATACGGAGTTGCTACACGCGCTGAAGTTGACGGAGGTGGGCGAAGTAAGGCTTCGCTGATTGTTGGCATTGATTTCGGTACAACATTCTCTGGCGTCGCTTTCGCTTTCGCGACGAACAACGAGGCGCGGGAAGATATCATCACAGAATGGCCTGGAGCTGGAACCCATACAAAGCAAAAGGTGGGTCTCTTCTACCCCCACTTACAATCCATCTGTGGCAACGGTCACGGGAGAATACCATGTGGAAAACCCCAACCACAACAACAACGGGAACCAGTTTTTACTGTACAAGATTGCTAACTCTTTGGTTATTCCTGCACCTAGATTCCAACTGTTTTGTATTATGACCAGTACCAGGAAGTGGTGGGATGGGGCCCCGACATCGCGAATGCGCTGGCTCCCACCGGTTATCCCAAGCAAGGGGTCCAAAAGGTCGAATGGTTCAAGCTTCAACTGATGCTTTCGGGCAACACGTACATTGACCCTATCAACTTGCCTCCCCTTCCCCCAGGAAAGTCGGAAATCGATGTAGCGGCGGACTATCTTTTCAAGCTACGACAGGCGATGCGCGCCCAACTACAAAAGACCCTTGGTGAGGTCTTTACAAGAGAAGAACGTAACATCAAATACTACCTCACGGTGCCTGCCATCTGGAACGATGCAGGAAAAGCGGCGACGCGTGCGGCGGCTCTGCAAGCTGGGTTCTTGCGCGACGAGAATGATAACCGCCTGACTCTAATCTCAGAGCCCGAGGCTGCTGCGCTTTTCTGCGCGAAAACCGGCTTACTAAATCTCAAAGTCGGTGATGCGATTCTGATCGTCGACTGCGGTGGAGGTACCGTAGATTTGATCGCATACGAGGTTGAGGAGGAGCAGCCGTTCAGTGTAGCCGAGTGTACCGCCGGATCTGGTGACTCTTGCGGTTCGACAGCTCTCAATCGCAACTTCAGTAATATCCTTCGTGCCAAAATCCGAAAAATGAAGCTGCCTGATGGGTCTCGGACAGCTGGCAAGGTGTACGCAAAGTGTATCATGGACTTTGAGAACCGAATCAAGGCAGATTTCCGAAACAACGGCCAGAAATGGGCGGTGGATGTCGGTATCGAAGCGGACTTCCCCGATGCTGGAATCGAGGAGGGATATATGACCTTCACCAATGAGGAGATTCTTCAGTGTTTCGAACCAGTCGTCAACCGCATTCTCGAGCTGGTGCGTAACCAGATCATCGCTATTCAAGCACAGAACAGAAACCTGCAGGTATGTTCCTAACGATAGATCACATCGTGCTTTGAAGCCTAACCAAGCTGCAGAACGTGCTCGTAGTCGGTGGATTCGGTGCATCGGAGTATCTCTTCCAGCAAATCAAGCTGCATGTGCCGCCACAATACCAGTCTAAAGTTGTCCGGCCGATGGACTCAGTGGCTGCGATTGTCAAGGGTGCCGTGACAGCAGGTATCACAGAGCGAGTGGTTACCCATCGTGTTGCGCGTCGGCACTACCTGATGGCCACACTCCAGCCCTTCAAGGAGGGTTACCACCCTGAACAGTACCGTGTTCCCAGTCTTGACGGTCGGGACCGATGCAAGTACACCCGACAAATCTTCATGCAGAAGGGCGAGCGAGTCAAGATTGGCGAACCGGTCAAGGTTAGCTTCTTCCGCCAAGTCGCACCGGGGGCTACCCTGATGTACGAGGACATCCTGTACGCCTGTGACGAGGACGTGTGCCCCGAATATACGAAAGATCCACGTATGTCAGCCCTTATCTACATCCATATTGCATGACTCTAACCGCATCTTCTCTCCGCAGGTATCAAGGAAGTCGTGACCCTGACATCAGACTTGTCGCGCAAAAACCTCGAGACCGATTTTGAGCGCATGGACACACCCCAGGGAACATTTTACCGTGTATATTTCGATATATACCTTACGCTAGACGGCAGTGAGTTCAGCGCCGAATTGGTCTGCCAAGGTGAAGTGATGGGACGCTGCAGGGCGAAGTTCAGATAAGCCCGTTCCAGGTTTTTGACAAGAGACAAATGAAGTTTCACGATAAACGAAAAAAGAAAAGCAAAAATGTCAAGAAGCTCCTCTGGTCGGCTTCCCTCCTCTCCCTAGCTCTCGATCTCAAGAGAGACGGTGGGAAAAAAGAAAACAAGATCGGTGAAGAAGAAGCCAACGAAGAATGAGGCGGCATTTCTCATAATTCATCATCATCATCATCACCATTAAACGAACGATTTGATTTCAGATCAGCAATCCTGCACTGGAAAGGCGTTCTTGTTTCCGTTTCCTTACCCTCAACTGAACCCAACCCAGCTCTTGAAGGCCTCGACAATTTACAGTTTTTGAGGTCATTTTATTTTCTTTTTCTTTACGCCTTCACCTCCCCTTTTTGGCCTGCGAGTTTTTCTTTTTTTATATCTCGTTCCATGTCGAGTTTCTTCAGCCAAGCCAGCCAGCACTCGTCCTTCCCGTCTTCTCGTGGGGGTTGGTTGAGTCTATCTCGCTCTATCTTTATCCCCACTGAAATATCTCTATTGATCTACATTTATCAATCTATTTACTGTCTGTTGATTGCGATGTGATTGTGATTGTTGTTCTGGATACCTTTTGCCTGTTTGGCTCCACCTTATTCGCCTACTTATCACTTATACATACCATACATAGTTGCGATCATCGACTTATGATAACTCTCCTTTTATCTCCATAGGTATCTGTCTTATCGTCCCCGATCCGCTGGTAGGTTAAGCCCTTCGATGTAGCTCTCGCATCACCAAGATCCACCATGGATGACACTGTAGTACAATGTGGGTACGAAGATTTCAGTTGTGAGGCTTGTGTTATGTTATCTCATGATGTACAGTAGTAGCGACATAAATATAGAGTCGAGGTGTAGATATATCTTAGGTGAGTTTGTGACGCAATCTGGAAAGGAGGTGGTCCCGTACTTTTCGGAGTCAATTTCCGAGTTAACCAGACATCCTCGAAATCTCGTGCATGGCGATCTATTCCCTTTTTACAATCTACTGGTACAGGGATTGGATTATTACAATAACGCCGATGCCTACTTGCCAGGTTTCTCCTGGAGATCTTCTTCACATTTGGATGAGTCAGCTCAACTCAGTCAATCCATGCGAAGGGGAAGGGGGCACAGGGAATAATTGAGGCTGTAACGTCTTCGCAGCTTCAACGTTATATTGCTGGGTACTGATGTCAGAAATGACTCAGAAGCTCAGCTCGCCTTGTCGGGGCGTAAGGCCGGCGGCGAAATCTGTGTATCTAACTACGTCGTCATTATTTAGGCGGTTGAGAGAATGATTGATAGTCAGGGGCACGCGCCGGGCAAGAGAAGGCGAAGCGCAAAGCCAAAACGCTGACGAGATGGGCTCTCGTAATGATCACCTGAGAGGAGTATCCATAGCGACACAGATCGGTAGGAGGAGACATGAGAAAGAGACAGGACAGGTTTCAGGGTGAAGGCAACGGGGGAGAGGTGGAGAGTCGTCCATATAAACAAGGACAAGGACAGGGGGTCCGCGACAAACAGCAGCGGACCGGCCAGCGACCACGAGTCCGAAGACCCCGAACTGTCCACTTTCTCCGTTTAAACTGACAGCTCTCAAAGGAGAGACACTGGTGTCCTGATTGAGCATGGGCAAATGCAACCGCGGGAGAGAAAAAGGAATGACAGCTTTCTGCAGCCTGCTGGGGGCTTCTGAGTGGCTGGCGTCTAGAGTCTGAACCCAGAGCCTTGTTTTGCCTTTTCTTTTCTTTTTTCAGCTCCTCTTTTTTTTTTTTCTCTCTCTCTCTCTGTGTGCCCTTTTCCTTCGTGCGCTCGGGTCCTCCCTAGCTACGGAGAGAGGTACCTGGCCCTTGGGTCGCGTGTTGCTTTTTCCTTGGGGCGTGATGTGGCTAGGAACTATGGGCATGGCTTGGGTCGATCTCGTCACCTTAAATTAGTCCTTTTGGTTCACTCGGGAAGAGACCTCAACCTGGTCGTCGGGTTCGCCCCGGAGCCTCTGACGTAACCGTTGTCCATGCTTGAAACTCGTTTGCGGTCAGTCAGTATTGAGAAGTAGGCAAGCAGGCAAGAGGCAGGCTGCGGGAATTCCACATGGCTCCGTCCATTTCTGCAGTGCAGCATGATGGAGACAACCCCTCGAATTGAGTCTCCCTCTGTCATGAGCATAGCCACGGTCTCCCATGTCAAGTGTTGAGCACCCGACTGTCGTGCAAGAGTCCCATAGGCTCAATTCCAAAATGCGGAGAACCATCCTTGCAATTGCATCACATCGCATCAGCTCAACAGGCACGTCCGTGCACCGCAAGATCCCTGCTCGGTTCCTCAACCGCTGATTGGATCCCAAGCCCGGGCGGAGGACGACAGCGTGGTGCTTGCCCTCTTGTGAGCGACAGTCAAGCGACTAGGCACCATCCAAGACAAGCTAACCCCAACTCTAGCAAGAGGCCGTGTGTCTGCCAGTGCTCTGGAGTAGTGCCGTTTGGCTGCAGAGCTGTAAATCCCCCTGCCCTACTCGATCACTTGGAGCTAAGGGCGGTCTTCCTTGCGCACTGAGGGGCTGCATTAGTTATATCGCGGGGTTGTGTTGTCCGTCGTTTGACCTGGACCCATGTACTTGTTACTAGATTACTCTCAGTTATTGACTCGCCCTTTACCAATGGGAGTCTCCGATGGAGAGGGCCCTTCCTGTGCCCGTGACCATGAGCCTGACAGGCTAGCAGGCCAAAAGCAATGTGACAAATGTCATATTCGGGCAAATAATTCCTCGGAGGATTTGTGTCTCTTCTAGACTGGAGCGACGGTGAGTAAGGGTATAGGGAATAAAAAGGCTGCAACGAATCAGAGGACCATAAAAAGGATCCGGTAAGTATCGAGTATGGAGACAAAACAAGGAAAGTTCCTGAACAAAGATAAAGAAATCGGTTGGGAAAAAGGAAAAAAAAAAAAAAGAATCTAAATGTGATTGACTAGATGACACGGGAAACTTGAGTCCGGAAAAGTCTAGAAAGGTAGAAGCTCAGAATGCAAGGTGAACGCAAAAGGGCCGAGTCAAACGGCAAACAAGAGACAAGGGAAAAAAAGAAAGCAAGCGAGAAAAAGTAATATACCAAAAATGCTGGTAAACCTATCTGTTCCCTTTGACACCGCCAGATTGGAAGCTAAAACAATCGGACAAGTTTGAATGGAACCTGGACGGGCTGTTCTGGTCTGTGGTTACATACCCGAATCGATTGATTTGCGGCAAGCGCGCTTTCCGCGATCTGGGGCGGTTGCAGCGCAAAACCCCAGATGGACAGTGGGCCATGGGTCCATGGTTGATATTTCCGTCTGTCGAACAAAGGCGGGCATGGGTCTGGGAGAGAAAATCCCGAAGTCTGGATCGGTTAGGGATCGGTTTTCCCGCTTCGTCAATTTCTCTGTTTCTGTGAGTCAACTTTGCATGTAAATCCTCGGCACAATAGGCTCCATCGAACATTGTCGGGCCAGGTCCACGATCCATTGATTTGCCCGCTAAATCACTCGTAGCGTTGCATCCGCTGTTTTTGGATTAGCCATTGAGGAGCAACATGGCTGTGCACAGCAATCGATCCAAAGGCCTCGAATAATGCAAAGACACCTCACAGTACGTCACTGTTGACTCCAGACCGTGTCTGAGAACCTAGTCCTTCTTGATTGTGTCAGCAGCGCCGAGAGTCTTACCGACCACTTGTCGAGTCCGGAATAATCAGGCATACCCACAGGGCACCCGAAGGCTGATGTACTATGGGGCTATGGATGGATGTCTCTCCTCGATGGGGGGTAAAAGGGGTACGTACCAAGGCTCGACAGCCTGTTTGGCAGCCGCCTGACGACGGGTTTTATTACTTTTGAGGCTGGTGACCACCGACGCCCGAGTTGGGGTTGGCCCACGCAACACCCCACGCGCTGGCTACTCCAAAGAGCTCGCCTGTTGCACAACGGTAAGACGATGTATGATCTTCCGCAAATCTCAATATAGCGCTCCGCTCAGGTGTCATGAAACGGCGCCTCCAACTTGGGTGCTGCACTATTTCTGGATTTTTCTCACAAGCCGATCAGGTACTGCTTCCCCGTCTATGTTTCTT
Organism: Aspergillus ustus; assembly: GCA_000812125.1. Taxonomy (NCBI): domain Eukaryota; kingdom Fungi; phylum Ascomycota; class Eurotiomycetes; order Eurotiales; family Aspergillaceae; genus Aspergillus; species Aspergillus ustus. The sequence continues at coordinate 139,802 of JOMC01000049.1, read as the reverse complement.
TTATTCAATTAATTCCTTGATAGCGTCCTGTTGCTTTTTTGCCCTTTGACCTGGGGGCGATCGATATCAGAGAAAAAGAAAAGAAAGAAGGTTGAATACCGCAGGAACGGAACCTCAGGAACCTGTTAGACAGAAAAACTCAATAAAAATACGCTCCCTCGGCTTTGTGGTTCAGCTCACGAGGTCTGTCTTGAATCGCGGCGCACGGACGATTATGCGTGAGCTCGCCTGACGATTTTCGAATACTAGATTCTCAGCACAGAGCCTGTCGTTGGCTGCTGCCTTTTCCCCATAATTTGCACTAGATCGGGTTAGCCTTGTACATCCTTTATTGCAACCCGTAGCCCGGTTGCAGCGGTAGTGACGACTTAGCTACATAGTAGCCTTGCGGATCGAGAGCCTGAGTCTGAACCTGCGGCACTCCTTGGGATTTTTCGTCCACTCAGCATCCCCAACCTGGCGGATCCTGCACCCCCCTCCTTCCATTGACCCAAACCCTGGTGGAGCTGCTCGATTGACCTGAAAAAAAAAAAGCTGAGAAACTCTGCTCGATCATGTGGATGCTGTCAGGTCCATTTTCTTTTTTGGGGCGGCGAATTGCGGCTTTTGCGGGGAAAAGTAAAACGTATCAGAGTTCAACCAAGCACCCTGAATCCGGAATGCTGAGGTCCAAATTGTAGCTAAATCGTATGACCCAGATGATGATCTTTGCCTAAGGCTGGCTGTACAAATATAATTGGAGCCATTGCCCTCATCGAGAGAGAGAAAGTTTCGCCATGTTGAACAGTTTCTTTTCGCCGTCTGGTCAGGTCCGTGTTGTGGAGTTTCGAGTGCGTGAGAGACCTTGAAAGTTTCTTGGAGACCAGGTTTCTTTTCCTTTCTTTTTCTTTTCTCAGCCTTTTGCCTTTTCTCTTCTCTTCTCACATCTTCCGTCAAAAGGAAATGAAGACCTTGACATGGATTGGGGCTGCAATCCTGTTGCTTACCTTTATCGCCCTCAAGATTCGAAAAGACCTACTACCATCATGGCTTGCGGCCACAAAACGCCTGGCAAAACATGCTGGTTGCAATGACCTTAAGAGAATGGCCCCATATCCCGCCCAGCCCATCAAGGGCAGGGAGAGGTACCGGGTCATGATGGACATCAAGAAGCTGGATGTGGAGAATTGGCTCACGCTCGACAAGAACTACATGGATGAGCATCTGGTCCGTTGTCAATTGCTTGCCCACGAAAAGCACAAGGTCCTCCAGTGTCTCCCAGAGTCGTACGATGCTTGCCTGGAGGCATTGGAAGAGGTGGTCGAGTTCCTGACCCAGCGTTTTGCAAACATGTTCGAAATGAAGAAGGCTGGCGAAAAGACAATGGTCTACAACAAGATGACCAACGAAACATTTGTCTTCGGTGGAGAAAAGAGCGAACAAATGGATCCCCTCGAAATCGCCGTGAGATTGACAATGGAGGACCTGAGCGTTCTGATGAAGAATGAGGACGGGGAATATTACCTGTTAGTCCAGGCAACAATCATGCCACAGAAATATGAGAAATATCAAACTAACTTTCCGCCTTGTAGTGCTGCAAGTGCGAGCCTCTTTCCTGTCGGTTGGACGGTGGAGGAACGAATTGGGTGGACGATTTCTCAGCTGCACAACCCAGTGCCTTTGTGGCATCAACAGGTGGCCAATTCTGTTAGCAAGTAAGTTAGCCATTGGTTTGTGTTTCTATAAGGGAAGAGGAAGGTCGAAACTGACATCTGCTGAACCAAGGTTCCTCTGCCGTCTCACACCGAATTCACCCATGGAACGGTCCAACTATTTCGTCGAAGTGAAACGACCTGACGAGGACTTGTTTGAGATTCTGTACCGGCCTACCACCCTGTCTGAGGATAATCCAGATCCTTCACCGCAAGACATCGTCATCCGTCGTGAGCGACAGACATTCCGCAGGCTTCCTAGAACGGGTGCGATTGTTTTCGGCGTCAAGACATTCCTGACAACACTGGAGGAGCTCCCAATGCAGGAGCTGGAAAACTTAGCTCGAGAGGTCAAAAGTTGGCCCGAGCATGTTGGTGAGTACAAGGGGAGAGAGATCTGGGGAGCAAAGGCCCTTGATTTCTGCGAGAAGAAGAAACAGCAGCAAGCAATGGAAGCTGAGAAGATGGAAGTTTGAAGGTTCGAAGTTGCAGTGGCGGTGAATCGTGAGAGGAGTGCAGCGGTTGAGGAAGGAAGGTCTGAGAGCTGTACCCAAGTGGCGCTGGGGAGGCTTTCTGTAGCATATTTCATGGTCGTTGCATTTTCTGTGGGTTTCTTTTCTTTTGTTTGGGAACTGCAAAAACTGGGTGGGTGGCTATCTGATTTCAAAAGCATTCGAACTGCGTGCATCAGTCTGATTCTTCACTCCTGTCTTCTTTCTATATCTTGTTATATTTAGTTCTGTTGTTCTATTGTTAGCTAGGTTGGCGATTGCATACAGCTACGGAGAATGCTGTCTGAGGGAATGCTTGGAGTGGCTGGTATGAATGGGTTGGTTTTAACAACCACCAGACGGAGCTTCTACCACAAAAAGCATTAACATGTTTTAACTGTGCTTAGAGAGTAGCTCAATATATACATAGTGAAATATTAATGGCCAAATCAAGGAGTATATGAATAAATCTGAAGTGTATCAAGTGTGAAAGGGAAAACAACAATACAAAAGAGAGCGGACGTCTCGCAGTATGATCTATGCTCCTTCGGGTCAAGGGCGGGTGATTAATCTAGATGAAATGTATATAGGCTGTATGCAAGTCTTCTAGATCTTCGCCCGAGGTGGCTCTTCTTGTTTCAGCCTCACGACACCCTGTTAATTTCAATGTCAGCCAGATGGTCACCTCCCAGGAGCACCCACATGGGCCCCCCATCCATGTATTCCGGTAGAGGGGCAGCAGAGAGAAGAAGAAAACATACCTCTTGCGTGCAGGTGGCAATCAAGGTCCCGTCTTTAGCCCAGATCTTCTGCAGTACGAGTCCTCTCCCTTCACCAGCCCATGGGCTCTGCATCTCCGTCAACATCCATTCATCTGCGCTGAACTTCCAAGGATTATGAAAATAGATAGAGTGATCAAGGCTGACCATCATTCCGATTTCCTGGTGATCTGTCTTATTCTGCTCAACTTGTAGTTTAGTCAAAGCTCCCTCCAGCCGGCGTTTCAGATCGGCCGACTCTTCCTCTTTCAACTCATTCAAAGATCGGGCAATGTCCTCATCGTCGAGATCTGACGGGTTCTTCAAAGCTTTCAGAGCCATCTTTAGCTCTGCGGCTGATGAGAACCGGGGGATATCGTGCACTCGCGCGACAGTCCCAATGAAGAAGCTGTCTGTGATGTATGCGAGGGCCGAAAGGTGAGCGTGCTGGGCTCCAGCTTCCGAGATTTTTCCTCGACACCGCACCCAACGCCGGACTTTCTTTTCCTCTGGGGCACCGCTGCCTAGTATCGTCAGAAGCTAAATTCGTAGAGGTGTGCTTCCATGAGGGTCGCAACTCACGATTCACAATCCCAGCTCTAGCCGACTCAAACGGTCCACCTCGGTTCTCATCGAATCTTTTCGAGCCGTTCCCCGGCGCTGTCGGTAGAGGAACCGACGGCATGGTAGAGGCATGTTGGAGCTTCTTCTTCCCACCACTGTTGGCCTTGTTGAAACTCAGTGTTGTTGTAAAGATAGGGCGACCTCGTTGCCGTGCCTGCACGGTCCGTGTGATGTAGCTTCTACCGTCGCGAACTCGTTCGACATGATAGACGATGGGGATTTCGGAGTCACCAGCGAGAACAAAGTAACAGTGCATACTGTGCACGGCGAAGTCGGCAGGGACGGTTCGCATTGCCGCGGCGAGGCACTGGGCGATTGCTGCGCCGCCATAAATTCCGCGGGCTCCTGGAGGATGCCAAAGGGGACGAGTGTTGGTGAAAACATCCTATAATTCATCGTAGATCTCATGGTTAGAAACAGTAAGCGAAGAGGTAAAATGGAGCTAAGGAAAGAACGAACAGGTCCGATGTCATCGACCGGTGTCAGCTCTAGGACATTTTCGATTGGCGCCTTGGAGGAATCGAGCTGCGGAGGTTCGAACAATGTCACCCGCTTTGACATTTTGGATTGTGAGGTCCTGAAAGTTTAACGCAAAGTTGAAAAAATCATTACTAAAGAAGGGTTAGGGGTATCTAAATAGTTGAAATATGAAAGAATTAAGATTTGGGCTTCCCTTCGAGTGACACCCTTCACGCGCAACTGACTCCACGGCTGACCCATTGCGGTAATAGCCGAGGTGGTTTCTGTGCCGAGTTAACTTGAATAATCCAGAATTCAATCATTTCACCCGAACATCAATGTCCTACTACCATATAAGAAAGCTAGATCAAACAAAAGAAGTAATGGCAATTAAGGCATAATACTAATAATATGCTAGATTAGCCAGAAATGCATGGTGCCCCTAAAGACCGTAGTATCCCAGACCAAAACGCTCCTTACATGTGAAAACAAAAAAACGAACAGGCCGGCAAAACCCGTGACTGTGCTGTATGATATTTATTCCAGACCATATACTCCGGGGTATGTAAAAATATTGTGATGGTATCCTCAGCCTGGTCGTTGCTTGATCGGTGGGTGGGTTCTCAGAATCCGCCATGATCCTTCGGCCCCCACAGATGCCACACCCTCGATTGATATAGTGCAGATCATTCCAACGCCTTCATTGTAGATGCTTTCGTAACTTCGTGAAAATCGCTGTCGCTCAACTATAATATCCGTCGTCATGTCTCGGTGGAGGGAACGAACTTAGGCGGCCGGGGTGGTTGACTCGGAAGGTCTTCTGTGCCGCTTTGGGGGTCAACGACTTTCTGGAAGAGTTCTGGTCCAGGAGACGCTGTAGCTGCTGTCGTTGCATCTCTTCATCTGTCAATAAGATGGTTCCACGGTTCGAGTTCATAGCGATCGATGCGTTGACGTCGCGCGAGTAGAGCCAGAGTGCTCCCAGTGCATACAAGAACGCAAACGCGCCGGAGAAGCTCAGACTCAGGATCTCGAGAAGACCCATAGGCATCAAATCCCGGCAGAGAATGTTGAGAAGAACGTTGAACAAGGCAAGCAGATTAGATATTAAACCGGGACTAGGGTGGATTAGCCAACGAAATGATGGCAGGGTACGGTAGGACGGGCATACACGAGTAATGAATGAATCAGGAACGTTCGCTCATCATAGTGGAACAGAACCAAAAAGAGCGAGGATGAGTACGCGATTCCGATCAAGACGGATGAGACAATGACAGTGGCTGTCTTGTTGACGTTGGTGGGTTTCTCCTTATCTCCGAAAGCGAGGGGGAGCACCAGGAACCTTGTAAAACAGAGTCAATATACATAGCTAATCTAGGACGCACAGAGCAGAGGACGTACCCGATAAGGGCCAGATGCGACGATACTGAAGCAAGAAACCTTGCTAAGCTTGGCACTGTCTGGTGGCTGGTGAGGGGTTGCGCTGGTGAGCCAATTTCGTGATATTGAGAAGTTCTCGACATGATATGATAGCTGGCCCTGGAAGGACCACCTATCCTTAAGTAATGATTGTGGGTCAGAGAACCCTGCTCCCACGTCTTTGTGGCTCACCCGTTTGTTGGGCTTGAGATGATTTGTAGCGATGGATGAAGATGGACACGAGACAAGGAGGAGCTGAGATGCGCGGCCACAGACTTAGCGAGTGAACTGAGTGGCGCTAGATGATATTAAGTCAACAGTCTGGGGCATTAGTTATGTGGTGATTATAACCGAAATGAAGCGACGGATAAACACGAGAGGAGAGAGAGGGTTGAGAGCCAACAGCTCAGGGATGCGCGGCCGAAAGGATTGAGAGATGTTTAAAGGAAGAGGAGGATGTTCGGATCTTCTTCAGAAAAGGACCAGCCACACCAGCGGGACTCTGCAGGTTGTCTGGACTCTGGAATCAACAACAAGGTGCCGATCCAGTCAGCAGATGACACTATCTTCAGGGCCTTCATCTGACTGGCTAGCGCTCATGCAGTGGTGTTCTGGGCAGCTGGGTAACATGAAAGCACTCTCAGCCTCCAGTTGGCCACTAATCCCTGCCACTCTGGCAACTTCAAAGTTGTAGCACCTTGGGGTTCCGAGTCGCATATTAATTATCAATCCTTGAATACTTGCCGGATGCGCATCAACCGCAATGCACGAGGTTTAGTCTGAGGGAGACTCAGCCACAACCTTTGTCTGTTCAATAAGCGGCTCTGATCACTATCTTGGGGTCGACGCACGATGCTTCCAGAGTAATTCTATTTATAAATAAACATGGAGAGGCTGCCGCGATCCTTCTGTCATCACAACCATCCAAGATTATTATTACGGATCTTGCTTCGAAAAAAAAAAACATTGAATGCCAAGCTAGGGTACACAACTGGTCCCAAAGAGCGCATCGATGGTCTCGTCCAAATATTTTATTTTCTCAGTAAGGGGAAATGGTCGTTAAAGACTTTTCGGCTGAAAAATCTACTAGAAACAATGTATAAGGCAAATCTAGTGCGCAAATATAATACACCAAAACATTCACACCACGGACTCACACCTATTTGGAGGAAGCAATCTCAACACCGCCAGTGGCACCGAGCATCCGCTTGATGTCACCGTAGATGGCGAACTGACCGGCAGTGATGGTACCAATCTAGTTTATACTGTTAGCATGCTGTATTTTATAGAGAGTGCAAATGCGCCAGGTCATCCTGGACTTCCTACTTACCATGAAGAGACGAGCACCGATACCCGAGAAGGAGCCCTTGAGGCCAAGCTCCTTGGCGATCTTGATGAGACGGGAGGTGGTGCTCTCACCAGGGAGACCCTGGGTCTTGTTGATCTTGCTCAGCATGGTGTCAGCGGGCTGGGAGACGATAGCAGCGGCGAAACCAGCAAGGAGACCAGCGCCAAGGTTGACACCAGTCTTAGCACCGTCGGAGAGAGTGTTCTTGTCAAGGACACCGTAAATAGCCTCAGAGAACTTCTCGAAAGCAACGAACTTGGCCATGGTGTAGGGGACCCTGCGAGGAGGTTAGACCACCTTGACTAAATTGGCGAAATGGCGCTTGGTGGGTACTTACTGCTTGAAAAGGATGGGACCGAAACCAGAGTAGAAAGCACCGACACCCTCGTTCTTGAGGATCTTACCGAAACCGCTGAGGAGGCCGCTGGCGAATTCAGGCTGAGAGACGAGACGGATACGGGTAGCTTCGAGAGGGCAGAGGGCAATATCGGCGAAGAATTCGGCAGTAGCGGAAGAGGCGAGGTAGATGGCGGTTCTGTTGTTGGAAGCAGTCTCGAGACCGAGCTGGTTGATCCATTGCTGCTTGAAGAACTCGTAACCGCCGAACTTGAAGGCACCCTGGAGGAAGTAACCGGCAGCGGTAGGGCCGAAACCGGTAAGGAGAGCGCCAGCACCCTCGTTGGCAATGACCTGGCGGAAACCACCGATCATACCGCGGTTGTATGTGACGGGGTCAAGCTGGATTCTGGTCTTGACGCTACATGTAGGCAAGTCGCATATTAGCCTTTGAATCGCCACGAGGTCCGGAGCTCGCGGCAAAAGCGCGCGGTGACCAATGTATTGCGAAAACCCGAAAGGAAGATAGTTTACACTTACACATCGACGGGGGTAAGAGCACCGTGGGTGACGGAACAGCAGACAGCACCAGCGAAGGCGAATCTGGAGTAGAGCTGGAGCCCAGAGAGCTGGGGAGCAGCAGGTGTAGCCGGAGCTTCCACCTTGGGAGCAACAGGAGCGCTGGCGGACATTATGTAGTATGTAAGAGAGAATGTGTCTTACACACGGGAGAAACTGATGAAGAAAAGAAATGAAAGAGAAATGGAGGAAGAGAGGAGAGTGGGGACAGAAGAGCAAGAGGCAATGGGAGGGCCTTGCAGTCTGAGATGGAAGAAATTGAAGCGGAAACACTCGAGGGAGGATTTGAAAGGGATGGCAGAGTCTTGGCTGGCACTAACGGCACCGAACCCGAAAACTTTTCGCGTCCAATGCGGGAGTCGTCCGGCCTCACGCCTTGCCACCGCTAAACTCCGATCGTCCGGTCAACCTGGAACTTGTGGGAACTCGAAGCCGTCAGGAACGCGGTTCTGCTGCTTAAAGACTTCATAGTGGATGCCACATCATCGTCATAGCTGGCGCCAAATTCTTTTGAGCATGAACCAAGCCATTTGCGCAACTTCAACAGGCTTCATTTACATAACGGGTTTTGGGAACGCGGAATAAAACCGGAAAATTGTCCGTCTGCCTAGGTACCCTCGGCCTGCTCTCCAGCGCCGCTTGTCAATCGGATTTTACGACTTCATACCTGACCACTTTCGAAAATCAGTTCTCGGAAGCTTTTGGCACGTCATCTCGACCGCGCTTGTCATCGTTATGCCTCAGGCATCAATGACCGGAGCATTACCGAAATCATTCTGATAGGCGCACGGATCTCCATTGGATCTGAGATCTATAAATGGAGGTAAATGTTTACTTGTCACAATTCTTGGGAGATTTTTTGAAAATATGCAGTGCTTACAGAGTACCAAAATCTACATCAATGTGTCTTCGTCTCAGTAAACTCCGCTAGAAGACCTTGGCTGAAAGACACTGTGCTCCTAGCGTCAGCCAAAGAAGTTATCAATATACTAACCTAATAGCGAAGTCTCTATTGACGGAATATCCCATCTTATCCCACATGACAAGGTAAAGAAAGGTAACTCTGTTCGTGTTGTCTTTACAGTTAAATTGTGACGCGTATTGCATGCAGAGCAGGCTATTTCCGTTCATATGAATAGGTTACCCTTTAGGCCTGGCCAATTCTTTGTTTATGGAATTTCCTGTCGCAAAGGTTGCAATATATCTCTCTCGTACATCACTTCCTAATTCTGTTTATCATTCTCTCTATGTTATCTCGTCTACTATGCAACCGCTTGTCCAGGAAGAAGGGAGGGAAACCGCGGAAAGAATCGAAAGTAGCCACACTCTCTTCTCGATCCTATTTTCTAGCACTAACAAGCAACGCTATGGGCAGACGATGGAGAGATCCCACATTAGCCCCCACTATGGCATTCTTCCGACAACGCGTTGATGTTTCAAGCCTTCGAATGGCATGTTCCAACCGACCAAGCTCACTGGCGCCGCCTCCGGGCAGCTTTGCCTACTCTGAAAGCTATAGGTATCGACAACAACTAGATACCTCCGGGGTGCAAAGGGGCGAATCCGTCTGGAAACGGGCACGATATACACGATCTACATGACTTAGGAGAGTTTCACCAGAAAGGATCCCGGTCAACAAAATGAGTAACTATGGATGAGTTGCTGAGTTTCGCTTCTCGCGCAGAAGACTTTGAGATTGGGATATACTGGGATGCCGTGAAGTTGGAGCTGGTTTTTTAAAACGGTTCCCAGCAGTGCAGGTGGATCCACAGGGCATGTATCTGGACTCGTGTTAGATATGCGGACTAACGTCGGCATTGATAGTGACGAGAACATTTACAAGTACTCTAATGGTTATACTTATCTTGCTATACCATTTACATGCTCGTTCCGGACTATATAGTTGTTAACCGATCGGGATTAAATGAAACTCCTGTAGTCATAATCAAAAATCTAGAGCGCCACACGTATACACAGGAGTAGAGTGATTACAGATGGTCATATCCTGTCCATTATATACATTCGTTAAAAGAATGCCTGATCAACTTCGCTTGTTCTCTGTTGTATGGAGGCTTGGCACAATCCATTAATAATCGCAGTGCGGCAGCTCCCCGGAATTGACCACCTTCTTCCACTACATAACATCTCACGTCTTTGCCACAACTTCCCTCGACTTGATCATGCGAGCGGAACAAGTTTTCCCGAGCGCAAAACGATAGTCGCCGCGGTTGAGCAGATTACGCTCGTCCTTATTCGAATCATACCCCTATTATGATTTGAATCTCACTTTCGCAATGTCTCCGTACTTTGGGCTCCCCATAGCCCTCTCACTCCTTCTCATTCTCTCCGTCACAGCTCTCGTCTCGTCAGAACACACATCAAACTGGGCCGTTCTCGTCGCTACCTCTCGTTTTTGGTTCAACTACCGCCATCTCGCAAATGTCCTCTCCTTATATCGAACCGTGAAGCGGCTCGGAATCCCCGACTCCCAAATCATCCTTATGCTGCCAGATGATATGGCCTGCAACCCCCGAAATGCATTCCCGGGGACAGTATACAGTAACGCGGACCGTGCGGTTGATCTTTACGGGGATAACATCGAGGTGGACTACCGAGGTTACGAGGTTACAGTTGAGAACTTCATTCGTTTGCTGACCGACCGGTTGGATGAGGATGTCCCGCGCAGCAAGCGCTTGAATACCGACGCAGGAAGTAACGTGCTCGTATACATGACTGGACATGGCGGCGACCAGTTCCTCAAGTTCCAAGACGCGGAGGAGATTGGCGCGTGGGACTTGGCGAATGCGTTCGGCCAAATGTGGGAGAAGAAGCGATATCACGAACTGCTATTTATGATCGATACATGCCAGGCCAACACTATGTACACTCATTTCTACTCGCCGAACATCGTCGCGACAGGATCTAGCGAACTCGACCAGTCGTCATACTCCCACCATGCGGATAATGATGTGGGTGTTGCGGTGATTGACCGTTGGACATATTATGTGCTCGAATTTCTTGAAAATCGAGTGACGAGCACCAACTCAAAGCAGACACTAGGCGACTTGTTTGACTCGTATGATGAGACGAAGATCCATTCGAATCCTGGAGTGCGGTGGGATCTGTTCCCCGGAGGTGAACAGGAGGGCCGTCTGCGCACTTTAGTGGACTTCTTCGGGAACGTTCAGAGCGTTGAAGTAGAAAGAACCGATACTGATGAACCTGGGTCGCTCAAGGAGGATCTCGTTGAACTCGCGCGACTTGTCGAGAAATGGCGGACAATTTCGCAAGACTATGCCGCTGCTAACAACCACTCGCTCCAGCAAAGTAGCGAAAGAGCTTCGCCTTCATATGAAGTGAAGAGGAGGAAAGTTGGACCTGTTAAATTATCAGAGGAGACTCCCTGGGAGAAGCGGTTGGTCGGGCTGTCTGTCTTGGGTGCGGGTGCAGCCCTTTGGTTCGCCGGGTCAGCCTTGAGCGGTACCGCATCTTGATGTTGGCATGGTGTAGTTGGCCGTTATTGGCATTAGATTCTTGGCTATTCATTCTAACTTGTCTCATAATGAAAGACCTATTCATATGCATCCTCGGTCATCGCCTGGCATTTTCATGATTCAGGTCTCCCGCAATCCGATCAGTTCTCCCTGAATCTCCCTTCTATAACCACACTAGTTCGCATTCAAAATGAAATATCCCCACCAAAAAGGAATGGAATATCGTTGCTGTCTTCAACCTGCTCGGAAACCCGCCTTCAAGGGAGTCGTCGGCTTGGCGCACGTGCCACCCGCTCTGGACGCGTCGAGCGGAGAAGGAAGCGCGACTGAACGGACCGGCAATCTCGCACCTGAGGGCGACTAACTACTAAACAAAAGCAACGCAATTGCGGTTACAATTACACTCTCGCGCCTTGCTTTTTCATTTACAATTATAGGGGCCTCGCGCTGCCCAAGTATTCTTTTTCTCATCCTGTCATTTCGTTTCCTCCTTTATGAGCTACGGCACTCATTCTTATAAATGTGCTTCTCGACGCGTCAATCACGGTAGAATCAGTCCTCCTCTACCCGTCTCGCCCGATAGTTCAGACAACGAGACAGGAAGATAACGAACTATGTATCTCCCTCGCCAACTAATATCCCACCTTTACCTCCAACTTCTCCGCTCGCACCACCCGCTCTCCCCACCTGTGCTCATTCTCGTCGCCCTCGAACCAGACGCTCTCTGCGCCTGCCGCATCCTAACCGCCCTCCTCAAACGCGACTACATCCCGCACAAAATCCACCCTGTCGCCGGGTATGGCGATCTCTCACGCGCCGGCGAGGAGCTCGTTCGTCCCATGCAGACGGGGAACGGGGGAAGCGGGGGCGTTGTTGTTTGTCTAGGTGTTGGCGGGCTGGTAGATCTCGGTGAGATCTTGGGACTAAGCGGGGAAGATGACGATGGTGCAGAAGAGGACATGGGGGGCGTCGAGGTGTGGGTGTTTGACGCGAGGCGGCCGTGGAATCTGGCGAATGTCTTTGGCGGGCAGCAACAGATGCTTGCCGGGGCTGATGGGAATGCGTCTACCGCAGTTGGCAGGCGGCAACAGACGCGTGGTGTGGAGAAGGGTCGCGTGACGGTTTCGTATAAAAATGGGGCTGGGGGGATTGTTGTTTATGATGATGGGGATATAGAGGAGGAGATGGAGAAAGAGAGGGACGCTTACTGTGCTTTGATGGAGATGCCGGAGGTCGGTGAAGACGAGGACGATGATGGCGATGATGAGGATCAGGAACCTCCGTCAAGTACGGACTCTAAGAAACGAAAATCATGGTCGCGCGAGGACGATGATGAAGACGAAGAGTTTGAAGAGGACGATGGGCCTCCTCGGCAGCGGAGGAGGAGTAATTCTGTACGTTTCACACGATCGACCATCAAGGACGCGGCAAGTGCTAACTTCAGCCCTAGAACTCATCAATTGCTTCTTCACCGACACGTGTACGCAGGACCGTGCATGACTCTTCTAACTCCTCACGCTCTGTGACGCCGATGTCTGATCCTCCTTCGCCGGCGCAACAGAAACAACCCTCTGCGCGATCATTAAGGCGTCGACTCCTCCGGATGAAACGCAAACATGAAAGTGTATTACAGCAGTATTACGCTTCCGGTACATCGTACTCTGAACCGATATCGTCTATAATGTACTCCCTTGCGTCGGAATTGGGTCGTGAAGACAATGATCTCCTTTGGCTGGCCATTGTCGGGGTCTGTAGCTTGGAGCTGAGTGGCCGGACAATGTCTGGTGTCGGTGTCTCGAGCGCATCGGAATCAGGCGGCTTAGCGGGATGGGGTGGAGAGCGAGGAGAGCGAATACGACAGATCCTACGCGACGAAGTGCATCGATTAAACCCGCCGGATCCCCACGAGCGAGACCGCGATATAAGAGGAGAGATCACAGGCGTCATTCCCACCACCGCCCGCTCTCCCACTGATAAGTCCATTCGATTATCCCCAGAACCTCGCTTCATCATGGTTCGACACTGGTCACTCTACGAAAGCATGCTCCACAGCCCATACCTCGCTTCTAGGCTGCATGTATGGACAGAAAATGGGCGCAAACGATTGCACAAGCTGCTGGCGAAGATGGGCATCAGCCTGACCCAATGCCACCAGAATTATACGCACATGGATATGGAACTGAAACGAGTGTTACGGCAGCGTCTACTCAAGTATGCTCCTATGTACGGATTGGACGGTTTAGTGCCGCAAGAAGTATCCGGCCACGCGATTTCTCGAGAGGGATGGGGCTTTGTACGTTGTTGGGGCTGGAAGGCTTGCCTGTCAGCCACAGACGTCGGTGTTATGGTGGGCGCCATTCTCGAGGTTGGACCGGAGGAAGTCCCAGGCGCATGGGACGCAAAACGTCTGCCTCGGGCACGAAGGGTTCAGCAAGGCAATTCTGACCCCGATGAAAAAGATGCAGACCCATCAAACCTGCTGCCCCGTTTCTGGACGGCGTATGACGCTCTCTCACTAACATCAGAATCCCCCACGCTTCTCATGGAAGCGCTACCGCTTGCACAGCATCTACATCGGGCCATCCTCCGAACAGGCACGTCCCTGCTGTCAAAGCATCAAATCAGACACCTGAGGGCCTTCCGTATTGCGGTCGTCAAAGACGGCCCTGACGTCAAGCTGTTCACAAACCCTGGAGCGCTGACAAAGCTGGCATTATGGGTTGCGGAAGCCATCCGGGTACAAGAAAGAGAACGCAGTGACACCATCAAAATTGGCAAGAGGCGCGCGGCTGGCACTCCACTGGTCCTTGCCGGGCTTGACGAGGACCGCGGACTTTACGTTGTCGTCGGCACTGGTGGTGGGGGTGGCGTTGTTGATTTTGCTGCTCTTTCTAGACGTCGTGAAGAACGGCGCAAGAAGAAAGAGGCCAAGGAGAAGAAGCGAAGCGAGCGCGAAGAGGCCCGAGCGAAACGAGCGGCCGAGCGAGCTGCAAGGGCAGAAGATGGCGAGGAAGACGAAGAGGAAGAGTCAGAGGAGGAAGAGTCCTCAGAGTCGTCTGAATCTGAGTCAGAGAATGAGGATGAACAAGACGTGCGCGGCAACAAACACCTTTTGCGCAATCGATTCGGCATCGCTTTCCAAGAAGTCGTGCAAGAGACCAATACTCGAGTGCGAATCGACAGTTTCGAACACTGCGTGGTCGAGGTACAGAAAGAAGATCTGGGAGGGTTCCTCGAAGCCCTCAGTTTCCGCAGTGTCGTTGGTTGAGTTCACTCGCCGCTTATACCTTTAATCTACCCTTGCTAATGCTTTTTTTTTTTTTGGTTTACTGCGCTCATGATCTATACCATGGGAGGTAGCAGGTTTTGGTTTGGAATGTTCTGTTCGATGACGATGCTTTCTATCACACCCCGACTTTTCTCTAGACGTTTTATGATGTTGGATCTATACAGCCATTCATTCTGTTCTTGCTGGTTCCTTTTGTTTGCGGAGGTGTTTGATTTCCTGTCTGTTATCATCTGTTACTCCCCATCATGACCCCTTTGCATATCCTGCACATGCTCCGGCGCTTCTGGCGTTTTCGTTGATTTGAACTTGACTAGCATGAGTAAGAGGAATTGATCGCATTTCTGGTCTCTACTTTGGGTTTCGGATGAACTCCGAATAACCCCGCAATACCACACAGTATAACTTCCCCTCAAACGCCCACAACTCGCATCAACTGACATTTGAAACGAAGTAAACTAGTTAGCCAAATGTCAGCATACCCATCCCTTCCCCGCGACCGCACTCTCGCCTCCCTGCCAGCGGAATACCCGCAGGACGCCCTCACGCAAATCACCTCCCTCCTCTCCACATCCTCCCCGCGCCGTCTCGTCGTCCTCGACGACGACCCAACAGGAACCCAGACCTGCCACGACATCTCCGTCCTAACAGTCTGGGACATCCCAACGTTAAAGACTGAATTCCTCTCCCCATCGCAGGGCTTCTTCATTCTAACAAACTCACGCGCCCTCCCGCCCACAGGCGCCGAAACACTCATCCGCGAAATCTGTACCAACGTCGCCGCCGCCGCCACAGGAACGGGGTACGGAGACCAAATAGACATCGTATTACGCGGTGATAGTACACTCCGCGGTCACTTCCCGCTCGAAGTCGACGTTGCGCAGAGTGTCTTTGGGGCCCCCGATGCCGTGGTTCTAGCCCCGTTCTTCTTCCAGGGTGGACGGTTTACAATTGAAGATGTGCATTATGTTCTTGAGGGAGAGGAGCTAGTTCCTGCGGGACAGACGCAGTTTGCGAGGGATGCGACGTTCGGATATCGTTCTTCGAACCTGAGAGATTATGTTCGCGAAAAGGCACGAGGACGATTTACGGATGAGCAGATTCATTCGGTAACCCTAAAGGATATCCGACTAGGTGGCCCCGAGGGCGTCTGTGAGAGACTTCTAGAGTTCCCGCGCGGTGGTGTGGTCATCGTGAATGCGGCTGCGGAGTCGGATATGCATGTCTTCGTTGCTGGGCTGTTGCTCGGTGAGTCTTCCCCGTGTGTCCTTCGTGCATTGCGAGTCTCCTGACATCGCGCCTATCCAGCCGAATCAAAAGCCAACAAGCGCTACATTTACCGTACAGGCGCAGCCTTCGTCTCAACTCGTCTTGGAATCCGCTCCATCCCGCCAATAACATCCGCTCAACTAAACCTGACCCAACCCCGGGAGACCGGTGGGCTCATCCTTGCAGGCTCATACGTCCCCAAAACGACCGCGCAGCTCGCATATCTCACGAAGACCCGGAACTCCGAGACTCTCGCGGTCATCGAAATGGACGTTAACGAGCTGATTGCGTCCTCGAAGAGCGCAGCGGGGTTGATTCATCGTGTTGTGAAGCAGACGGAGGAAAATCTGACCAAGGGTCTTGATACCCTTGTTATGACGAGTCGAGGGCTTGTGACGGGTGGCGATGAGCTGGAGTCGCTGGCGATTGGGGGGAGGGTAGCGGAGGCGCTGGTTAGGGTTCTGGAGGGGGTGGAGGTTCGGCCGAGGTTTATTATTGCCAAGGTACGTTGTCCATCTGTCTTTTGGTTTGGGTGTGGTTTTTGCTAATGCGGTGACTAGGGTGGGATTACATCCTCAGATGCAGCGACAAAGGGTCTCAGGATGAAACGAGCTTGGATTGTTGGACAGGCGGCGGCCGGTGTCCCTCTTTGGAGGTGCGATGAGCCGACTTCCAGACATCGAGGGGTGCCCTTCGTTGTTTTCCCTGGGAATGTTGGGGGCGAGTCAACGCTGGGTGACTTGGTTGAGGCATGGAGTTAAGTACCTATGAATGAATGCATAGCTGAATTGCTTCACTGGTTTGTCAGAACAGGGGTCGGAAATGCTCTATGGAGGATGGGATGTAATTTAGAGTCTGTGGCCCTTGAGCCACTAGAATATCTTCCTTTATTTGAGCTATTTAAACCTAGCTGGATTACCAGGAATGCCTGGAATCAAAAGACACATATAGTACAGTACGTACAATAGGGAACTCGCTGCCAGAATAGAAACCCAAATGGACACCTCTCGTAGGTTTGAGATGCAATTTGAAATACGACGTATGCCATCAGGGGAAAGCTTCAACCTTTTGCAAAATGCGTCTCGTATGGAGAAAGCGCTTCTCTTGACCGCAGTGATTTGACGAACAGAGCAAAGGAAATGTTCCGTACTGGAAGTTTCGAATTGGAATGAGTGAATGGGGCAGATACACCAACCTTGGTACAGCTTCTGACGAGGCGAATCACTGAGTTACTGTGTTCCTTGCAGTCAGAGTTAGCTTGAACTGTTGGTTCATCATTACATCGACCCTAAGATTAGGATATATCGTGTGCAATTTTCTCACGACTTTATGGGGACCTGCCCCGAAGTGCTTATTTCTTGACATGTTCGTTTGATCTTCACCTTCATGCAGGCGTTGCGGTAGCGGAGAGTCCATCGGAGGTAACTCGTCGTTTGGCAGCCGTATTTGACGAATCCTAGATAAAAGGTCGGTATTAGTTGAGACTAGAAGTTAGAACTCTCGGGCGCCAAGTGACACGCGGTAGCCTGATTTTAGTATTATAGGTCCGCACGGCAGGTATACTGCCTAACCGAACCGTGGTATTGTATGAACTTACGTCGAGAGACTCGAAGCTTCGTTTCTGTCCACCAGCTGACAACTTCTTGACAACTTTCTTCTTCGGTCGAGTGGGCCGAGTTTCTCCAGTCTGGAAAAGGTCATCCGGTAGGTCATAATTGCGGATATGAGTTATGGACAAGTCGTTGATACCAGGCTGGTATCCTGCCCATGATGTACACGTGGATTTGAATATCGAGGCGTCAGATGAGATATCGAGAGACCGAGATGCGCCTATGGAAAGTCAGTGGGATCAGCGAGGATAGGCAGCCGACATACCTGGTTCAACCGGTTTCAGTTCCAATCCAATATAGTATGTGGTCGTATAGATGGTTCGGCTGTCACCATTGCCCGTTTCCTCACCCGCAGTAGGGACTTCCGTATCCTCTTGCCCGTTCTGAGCTGCGGCCTGGTGAGCAGCATCTTTGATCTCGTCGGTTGTTTCTGTTTTTATTCCCTTATCATGAAACTTAAGCGACCCAGCCTTGACTGCCTCAGCTTCCTCCTCATTGTTGACCTTGTGGATTCTCTCAAAACCTTTAGGGAATGGATGCGACACTGCGATGGTGGATTTGCGGTCCAGCGCTCCAACTAAATGCCTGACTTTGGATTCGACAAGACCGGACCAAACCGACTCTGCTTCCTTTGTCCTACTCGACGCTGTAATGCTCAGGTAGTATTTATAGTCCTGGGTGAAAAACGAGTGACGCTCGAAAAGATTATTCCAGGTCGCCCGCTTGGCCCAAATCCCATCCACGATATCACCACCCCGCTGCAGCTCGCGAAGAATAACTGCTTTGGTAGACATTGAGATGTTGTGAGTTGCACACATGGAGGGATAAGCAGGCGTGATTATGGGCATGAGATGGAATCGGTCGCCGTGGTAAATCTATCAAGTAATGAGTGAAAGCTCAAGGTGAAACCAGACCCTCCTTACCTTCGGGTTCCAAACTTTCATTTGCAAAGGTCCGTCTTCAATCTGCTTCAGCAAGACAGGTTGAGGCCAAGCCCATTTGTTCATTATCCGGAAGAACTTGCCCACAATTACAGAGCCAGTCGCCTGGGGATATAGCTGACATACTCTTGCCACCAACATAGCCCAAGCAACACCACCTGGGAAGCCGACAATATTAGAGTAGATAGCACGGCGTTGGGCCCACAGCTTGATTGCCCGCAACGCAAGGCGAAACGTCTTTTGCTGAGGGACCAATTCTAGAATCTCGTCCGTTACACGCGTTCCGTTAAGCGATCGCACCTCCTTTTCGTCAAGGCCTCTCAGGTAATCATTGTTCTTCAAGTCAAGATTTAATGGGATTGATGGTACAATCAGACGGGCGAAGATTAAATCGATGCTAATGCCAGAGAGTTCAAGCTTGATCAGAGGGACGAATGCATCTGGGACAGGCGTCATCTTCTCAATTGCTCCCTTGGGGGCCATTTGTTCAAGAAGGGGTGGGAACTCGGCGAAGAAATCGTCAATCACAACATGTTTGGGTCCGAGAACGAGGGTATCGATATCCGATCCTGGGAACGAAGTAATCGTCAGCAACCCTCGTTTAAGTATTACAGCAGCTTGAGCCTTACCCGGTCCATAAACACCTAGGCGATAGCTTCCATAAGTGAAGATCTTTCCGCCTGCTGCCTCTACAGCCGCAGGTGAGAGTCCCTTTTTGCGACTGACTAGTTGAACAAATGCAGTTGTGACGCGTTGTAGAAGTTGAAGGACTTGCTTCCTATGCACAAGGTAGAGAGTGTCAGTACACTTGAAAGGATGGAGATTGTGAACCGACAAGCTTTCTTACCTTCGCTCTGTCTCCGCTGGGCTTTCGAAGTTGTTCTGAGATTTGAGCTCTGCGATCAAGTCATCGTTGGCCGAGAGTTCCTCTGGGGTTGGTAATGTGGTAGAAATAGGGGGAGTCACGCCCCATTGTCGCGCTGGTGTTGGTGTTGCTGCCATTTGTAACTGTTGTTGCCTCAGTGTTGCGAGGACTATGCGATTGCGGAGAATGGAGCGTTATGGAGTACAAGCAAGGCTGAGTGAACGGGACAAAAACAACAACCGAAGGAACAGAGAATAAAAAGGCTAGTCTAATGGGCAGGTTGAAGTACTGATTAGAAAGAAAAGGAGGCAAGGGAAGGTATTGAGTGAATGGAGCGATGAAGCAACAGCGCGTAGGGAATGGGACAAGCGGTAGTTCATCAAGAAAGGCTTGAATTACGGACGCTGGATCGCCAGCTGACTCAGCGATCTCCGTTTGACTACCTATATATCATGTGACCATGATTTATTCTACAGTCGAGTAATTCCTCTTCTCTTTGCATTTGTACACCAATCGAAATTTGGTTCTCAAGCAAATGTGATAGCGAGAGCGATCGACGCAATCTTGAATACTGGCTGAGAATAATGCCTTTGAGGGTTACCTCGGGATTGAGCAAAAACGCCAGTTGTACATCGAGTTCGTACACTCGTTTAGTACATCATCGAATTGGAAGTGTAAGCTTCGCCCCTGTGCTGATGTTCCTGTGAAAGAACTCTGCCAGCTGTGCGTCAAGCCATTTTACATCGTTCTTGCTGTCTCCGGGCCCGCCAGCCCAATCTGCGGTTCTGCATTAGACAAATACAATAGCGCTCGGGTGAAGATAGTACATACGGCCCCAGATGGAGGGAAAGACACGAAGAGTGCCGACGCCTGGACTCATACATTCAACCTCAAATTCAGAATCCTCTGGTCTACACACCATATTTAGCTCATATGTCTTCGAATGCTTCGCGAACTTACGGGAAGTATAAATCGGTCTTTGCCGGAAGGACCAATGTCTTTGCTTTAACCGCGGCCATTGCCTTTTCGAAATTACCATCGTAGGGCTCTTGCTGGCTGACATCGCCGTTTTGCCAGGTTTCCGCCATTGCTAGTAGGTTTCCGGGGTCTATACATGCTTCCGTCAGCGATACTGTTGGTCTCTCGTGATGGTGGTTCCCCTACCCTTCGACAGTGCCCAATTTTCCCAGAAGCCCTGCACGAAGTCTTCGAGGTCTTTGAAACCTAGTTCAGTCTCATACAACTTCTTCCGGTAGAATGTTTGTGAGAAGCCCCTGTATTTGAATGGATTGTTAGTACGTCCTCTACCATAGATGAATGAAGGGCCATCTTACCATCCAGCATAGCCTCTCCCAAACGCCTTCAGCCCCACTTCTTTTTCACTATCACTCCAGGTTCTCAATGTCTGCCCCGATACAAGCACCCCGCCCTGTCCAGACCCAGCTGAACGGATGCCCTTCACTGCAAGCAAGGCGCTCTTGACTCCCTCTAGAAAGACTTGGTTGTGTAGGGACGTCTTCGCCGCTCCGCAGAACGGGATAGCCAGGTCCATGAAGTCAGGATACTGCGTTGCCCATTGATAAGTCTGGGCAGCCCCCATCGACCACCCTATCACAGCACGCAAATGCGTTATCCCAAAGTGCTCGGTGACAAGCTTATGCTGAGCCCGAACGTTGTCGTAAAATGTGCATTTTGGCCATTCCCCTCCAACGGAGTAATTCGAAGGAGAAGTCGACTGGCCGTTGCCGAACAGCGCGGGTACAATGATGAAGTAGTTCTGCGGACTTAGAGACTTGTCCTCACCTATGAGCCAGAAGTTGTCCGAGAGTACTATGGTTGGAATGTGTTAACCGTCTCATCTTTGATTCTCGAGAGGGGCTCCACTTACGCCCAGAAAACCAAGTCGGATACACGATCGTAGGTGACTTTGGGTCGCCGAATGTCTTATACGCTAGGTGGGCGTTGATGAGCTTCTCTCCACTCTGAAGTTCCCAGTCCCCGAGCTTGTAGACCTCGTAGTCCTCCTGTGCCATTTTCCTCCGTGTAGTGTGCAGGTGCAAACTGGGTAACTTGAGAACGGTTCCTCCTTAATAGTACTTTGTATTCGGCAGATAGCTGAGCCGTTGGAGGAGTATTATCTGAGGATACTTGCATCGAAGGGTGAAGTAGAAAGAGGGGTTTATCACAAGATCCGGTCACGGGACAGAAACCATATTCATGTTGCTAAGAAAGAAGGCCTGCAAACAACGGAAGGTTACGTTCAAGTGCAAGAACTTGCAAGGGATATCCATGGATAAGTAGTGAGTTTAATACGGTTATAGACTCATGTTGAAGTCCAATGTTGGCATTTGTCTTCATACCGAGGAATAGCCCTTTCTTGTTTTGCTTGTTGTAGACGAGAATGGTACACATTGCCTCTATTCTTAAATGACTGCTGCCATGAATTCTGCAAATATCAAGGCAGTAAATATGATGTAGCTATTGTGCTCATGTCTCGACGCATCTTATCGGACTCTGGGCCGCATATACATTCCGTTCTTTGATCTGCGGGGTTCTCTCGGCCATGGAGACTTGCTATCGGGCCGGGGTTCGGTAATGTCGTAGTATTTCCACAAACTTGTGGCCTCTTATCGCCACGAAGAAGAAAAAGCTTCTTCGATAATTGCCACATGGGTCGTGGAACTACAAGCCTCTCTCTTTTAATCCACCAGTTTTGACGTCTTCTCCCAGCCATATAATGCAACAGTGCGGCATCGCTATGTCGTGGTTCTTTAATATAAAGTCTCTGCGCACATTATTAAAGCTTCCCCCTCAAAAACTGTAAGTTACAGCCGCCAATGTTTGTTGGGATCCAGAGTGTCGATTGTATGGTGTTAACACGCAACTCAGCACCCCTCAACGTTTGATCCGGGTATCGCAAAATTCAAGTCCACTTCTCTCTAGAAGTTCTCATCAGAAATCTACCATGATCAAAACATCCGCGCATTTCAAAGTTGGAGAGGACTTTGACAAGATTCAGGCGTCACGACCGGACTTTCAGCGCGATGCGGAAGTAACGTTCTCGAAGCCTCCAAATCCCGACTGGAAGGAGGGCGACGGTGCCAATGACGGAGGCGAAAGCCTAAAGAAGCAGCATATTGAGATTGACCCGTATGAAGAGGGACGGCCCGTATCTTCCAACTATAAGCTTCTGATATCGGGGGTTGTCCCGAGACCTATTGCTCTCATCAGCACAAAGTCGAAAGACGGCAAGACGGCGAACCTGGCGCCATTCAGCTACGCTCAGGTCATCAATCACGACCCTCCCATGTTTACGGTGGGGTTTGTGGGGTCGCTTGAGAGGGCTAAAGACAGCCTCAAGAACCTCGCAGAAACGCAGGAATGCGTGATAAACATCATTTCAGAACATTTCGTGGAGGCAGCCAATGCCACTGCCGTCAACGCGCCCTATGGTGTGTCGGAGTGGGAAATATCTGGCCTACATCAAGCACCCAGTTCGGCTGTCCAGGCTGCTCGTGTGAAAGAGTCGATTTTGTCAATCGAGGGTAAACTCGTTGAAACCAAGGAGTTCGAGAGCAAGGAAACGCCAGGAAAGAAGACCGGAGTTTTGGCCATCATTGAGGGGGTTCGATTCTGGGTAAGAGAGGACGCTATGGACGAGGAGAAGAGCGTCATTGATCTTAAAGTTCTGAAACCGATTAGTCGTTTGGGAGGCCT
This sequence comes from Aspergillus ustus, assembly GCA_000812125.1. Taxonomy (NCBI): domain Eukaryota; kingdom Fungi; phylum Ascomycota; class Eurotiomycetes; order Eurotiales; family Aspergillaceae; genus Aspergillus; species Aspergillus ustus. The sequence continues at coordinate 116,915 of JOMC01000049.1, read as the reverse complement.
TGCGTACGGGCGAACAACCGACGCAATCGAGCTCCCAAGGCCGAAATTTTAGACCTCCTGTCATACTCGTGGGATTGACCTAAGACGCATGTCTAAGAACATGACGAGAGCATTTTAGATCGTACTGTGTATACGTATGTGATTTCATTCAATTGCTGTACGTAGTTTTGTTGTGCCATGGTTCACCACTTGCAGTTCAGTCCCAGGAATCCGTTAGGTAGATCCTCCCTGAGGCCTTTCGGCCTGGGTGGAACTCGGGCCGACATTTGGTGTATTGGACATCAACCGGATACCTCGAAACGTGGAGTCAAATTCGAGACTGTTAATAGGATGGAAGGTCAGGCACATGAAAATGGAGTTGGGTCTCCGGACTATCACCGAGCGAATGGGTCCAAAGTGGGTTTTCTCCCCGTTACTCCAGCACGACGTCGCGGGTCTCGCCCAAAAGTCTGGAGAGATACGGAAAATCAATTCACATGACCCCTGTCAATCCCGAGTCCAGACTTGCGGGTTGAGCGCGGCGGTCCCGGCGCATTGGAGTTGATAAACGGTCTTTCTCCGAATATGGAGCCCACAGATGCGCACGCAAGTTCATCATGTGCACAGAAAAAAAAAAGAAAATTTGTGGATCTATCTAGCAGTGAGGATCTTATTATTAAGCGAGATCACATTGCCTCTCGATTCCACCAGGGAGAGAGCTGCATTCAATAATTCATCCATTATTGTGGTGTTGTGCGAAGAAGAAGGGCCCCCAGAAGTGGGAATGTTGCAAGTCACATGGCATGCTCAGTCCATAGTGGAGAACGAGTAGTTGGCGGCTGTAAGGACATTATTTTGCTTTTTATTCCTGTTGCTCCTTTGAAATGAATGATAAAAGATTGATTGGTCTCAATTATTACATAAAAGTGCGATTCGCATGAGCAGGAGATATTTATCTGAGTGATTTCCGGGTGGTGAAAGGATCACAGTATCTTTATGTACTTGATGCGCGGAGGAAGGTAAATACAGCGCTTCAATAAAGAGGAGGAATGGGGAGAGATACAGAGAAATAGGCGGTCAGGTGTCATGGTTCCTAGGAAATTTGAAATAATTGCTCGGTGTGCAGTAATCCAGTATCTATACGGCATGGATGGGTTGAGTACATAGTGGCAACCATCCCAAAGTCAAGGGGATCCATCGGGGTATGTAGTAGTTTCTTGGTTCCGCCAACTTCCCCAGAATGCGCGGCCTCTCAGCCTTCTCTCAATAAATTCCTTCGACGCGGGTTAAATAATAACCACAGTCTTGGGACCCTTGGAGAAGCTAGTTTAGCTGGCGCAACGATTTTGTCTTCTTACCCTCCCCCAATTAAACCACCGCACCGACCACGGCTCAAGCTTCCACTCCTGCTCCCGACCTTGGACCCTGTTGTTCGGTTTCCCCTCCATTTCGTGTCAACCTATCTGAGCCCTCCCATCCGCGGCAACTCACCGACACCGCGTGGGATTAAACCACGCCCATGGACTTTTCGCCTGGTCGGGTTTTGCCATCGAGACACTTCCCGCGCTACGTATTCCTTCGCCCGTTGATTCCTCCTGCTGCGATCCCATAAGCCTATCGCTTCCGAACCTTGATTGCTAGATCCCCGATTCCAAGAACGCTCAGATGCCAGATGTGCTGTGACCACGGATGACCACTTGCTCGCGATGAGCCACCCTTCTCCCCGGAAGAACGGCGGCAGTCATCTTCCCCCTCCAAAGCAAATTCGCTTTGTTTCCACTGACGGACAGCCTCAAACGAAGCGACGACGAGTAAATGCTGCGTAAGCCTTCCACTTTCGGTGTTTCTCCACAACCTTGTCGCAATAACTGATCTGTGGTTTGTTTGGGCTTTGTGCAGGTGCCGTACTTGTCGCAAGCGCAAAATACGGTGTTCCGGCGAGCAACCAGGTGAGACGATGCTTGTGTGCCTTTCTACAATTACCTTGCGCTGGACTGACAAATTTCCTTGATCGCCAGTATGCAAAACGTGCTCCGATTACAACCACGAATGTCTCGGATATAGTGAACCCACTGCTACCCATGTTCGAGCGCAATCCGACACTGCCTCTCGCACTCCGACGACTCCATCCCTACCCACCCCAAATGAATCAGCAGCTTTGCGCGGACCCCTTGAGACTGAAAGCCAGCTACAAGTCTCCCCAAGACGGGCGACCCTACCATTAGTCGTGAGCAATATCGGCAAATCCCCCGAAGTGCCCAATTCATTGAAGATAGAAGGGCCTTCTCCTACCCAATATGCATCTGCTCGGGCGTCCAAAGACAGGGAGCAGCAGACGGCAGGAGAAAGTCCAGAGAGCAGTATGTTTAGGGCAACCCCAATTTTGTCTCATGTTGCGTTATACTTATCACTCTTCTATCAGATCGAACTTCCATAAGCTCCGGTGGCCGTACACATGTCCCCTACTTCAGGTATTTCGGGCCCACCGCTATTGTTCCCGGATTCAAGCAAATGGTCTGTATAACCGCCTCAAATCACCCGGTTTCCAACAACTAATCTTATATCAAAGGTTGTCCAAGTCCGGGGTTCACGAAAGAGTAATGCGTCTTTGTCATCAGGTTGGTGGCTTCCACCTACCCGTCCTACGTAACTTGCGCGCTCAACTAATACTGGCTTACTACATCTAGATTCGATATCGCCGTTGCGAAGCCCTAAACTCGTTGAGAGTGGACTTCATCCACTTAATGCCATAGCAGTTAGCGGGGACAATCGTGATGCCAACACCATTCCCTTCTATGACCGTGACGACTCATTACCCGTGGGTAACTTAGTGACTCATTTGTGTGAGCTTTTTTTTGTGCATCTGGGTTGTAGCTTTCCATTCTTGCGGCGAGACCGCTTCCTTCGTGATTTGAAAGAGAAGAAGATCGACACCATGCTGGTGGATTCTGTGTGTGCCTTGTCCGCTCGGTTTTCTCCACATCCGCTATTAAGTCCGCCTCAAGCGCCCCGAATAGATGGCTCGCAGCCCCAGCCGGACACAACGAAATCTAACCGAGGCCAACCGTTTGCCAATCGGGCAATGAGTGCTCTTGTAGAGTGTCTCTCGTTCCCGACTCTATCCGTTGTTCAAGCATGCCTGCTTCTTGCGTATGAGGAATTCGGCTCGAATCATGATAGTGGTCTATGGATGTACTTGGGGATTTCTATCAGGATGGCTCAGGATCTTGGAATGCAAAAACTACAAGGCTTGGATTACAGCTATGGCCGCACAGGCGTGACGCCAAGTGCAGTTGTGACAGGACAAGCCTCGAAACTAAGAGAAGATCAGTATGACGATCCCCAAATCGGTTCCAGCACAGCTAAAGGGTCGCAAGAGTCAGAAGATCGACGTGCTTGGGAGCGAGAAAGAGTGGACTCATTCTGGAGCATATTTTTCCTTGACAGGGTCATCTCGTCTGGCACTGGGCGACCAGTTACCTTGCGCGACGAGGATATAGAACTCCGTTTTCCGCTGCAGTCAGAATCTCAGCTTTCAAACGGCTGGCCAGCTCCATTCCCACCGCTTATCCGTATTATTCATCTCTACGGAAGAGTCACAGACCTTATCAACGGGATGCAGGATGCCAAACATGTTACGACGGATAACTTGAAGAGGTTAGCTGGGATGGAAAGTGATTTGACAGGTATGAGATTTCGCAAAATATGCATCTTACACCTGGCTAATCTATTTGCATAAAGGTATCTACCAGCGTCTGTCACCCAAACTGCACTTCAATGCAGCAAATTTCCAGGCCTATGTAAAGGCCAAAGAAGGGACAAATTTCATTCTTCTTCATTTTGTAAAACATACCCTCTGTCTTTTTAAAAAGTGTGCGTTAGGAACTGACCTTTTTCAGTGGTTCCACACGGTGATCGTCCTCTTACACCAACCGACCCTTCTGCATTCCTTCGGCGGGACCATACAACACTTATACCCTAACAGTAGGGAGCTTTCGATGTCTTCAGCCAAAACAATCGCAGATATCTTATCGTTCTCGGAGCTCGTTGATGGAAAGAGTTTCATTGGCAATCCTTTTACAAGTCAGCCGATGTACATTGCAGCATGTGCTTTTCTCATGGAGAGTGCTTATTACTCCTCACCCTCGTCAAGATCTGGCTCGCCCTCGAGTCAGCCATTGCTAGCCAATCAAACCAGTGGCTTCGTTATGCCTAACATGGACTCTTCAAACGCATCGGATCGAAAGCCTACGACGAAACATAGTCTTCTTGCTTCCGCCGCAAGGGAGAATTATCAAAGATGTTACAAGGCGCTAAAGGCTTTAGAGACTTACTGGGAGGGTACAAAGTATATTCTAACGGTTCTGGATCAAAAGGCAAAGGGTATCGTGGATCCTCAATTATATACCGAAGAAGAGATGGAGGGCACTTCCGAAACCCCTATAGTTCAGCCTATTAGTGGGACTAATTGGCGACAAGCTAATTTGGCAACTGGACCGATCAACGCTGCGGAAGGACCAGTATCTGGTGCGCCTGATCCCAGCCAAGGTGAGATAAACTTTCCTTTTCTAGCCTCAAGATCATATTGCGCTAATCCCTATCTCCAGCCATTGGCTGGGCTCTTACCAATGCGACCAATTCCTCGCAGCCAAATCTCAGCCTCCTCTATCAAATGCCTGCTCAGTCGGAATCTGCTTCAGACAGCAAACCCTCGTATCCGGCTCAGTTCAGCCATAACTATACCCATGTTCCTGTTCAACCGCCCGCCGGTCCAAGTTCGAGCCCATTTCCGCGAGACCTTGAGCAGACAAACACCTCTAATGCCGCTCATGAATCCCTGGCCTCCTCTGAGCAGGTAACAACGTCCGATGCAAATCTTCTGCTCGGCCTGAACACCCCATACCCAGGCCCTATGTCACGGCCTCCCAATTCCCAGTCGGCCCATAATCAACATATCCCGTCCTCGTCCTCCACAAATCTCGACCCTCAAGTGGCCCCATACAGCTATATCCCACCTACAACTAGCGATCGCCATAGTACTAACCATATGGTGTCAAGACCTCCGGACTTCCACTCCGGTGTGAATCCACACATGGGCGATCTTCTCATTGAGAGCCAAGACATTGATATGTCGGCACTCCAGCAACAAGACCAATTTCCTTTCCCATTCAACGGACTACCTTGGCTTGAATATCTCCCTCAAGACGTTCTCAGCTACTTTGGTAGCGACCACCAAAATTACCCTCTCATGAGCCCCGATGAAGGCCCTCCACCGCCTCACTAATCTCCCTTGTCACGCCTGTTATGCCCAGCGATGTCTCTGCTTTGCTACGATTAAGGAGGAATTCCCGGCGTCTTTGGTCGTTAGATCTTTCATCTTTGACAAAAATAGAGCGTACTGGCTTTGGTGTTTCACTATCCACGTTATGTCTAATACTCCAATACGTCTTGCATCATTGAGCTTGCTTTTGAAACACTTCTGAATATCGTTCAATTTCGCTGCATCGCTTGTCAAGCGCCGATTATATTTCTGGTGGTTGCACCTCGATTTCTGAGGGATGACTCATCTGCGGTGTTGTGGTGTTGTGGAATCTATCTCCTGTTATTTAATTTATGCTTTTCGAGAGATATGTAAAATACGTCTATTCTTTAGTTTGGTCCAGAACGAATGTCGTCTCATGATTCAGATTTCCAGACATAAATAGTGGTGTTCTATATGAAACGGTAGCCTCAGGCTTACATGGTTGCCCGGCACAACAGGGCGGTGAGGGGGGCCAACAAACGGGCATCAACTGATGCTCGCCAACCTTGCGAGAATCGAGTGTGTTAGGACTATTTTTATTATCATGAATCTGAGACTCTTGCAGCTGTCGCTTGTCTGATTAGAAGGTAAATTCATTACCAGCTTGCTGTGTTGTCACCCCTCCATGAGCCCCAGTATACTTCGTCTCTCCTGCTGCCGAGCTAATCTATATAGTGTTTTGGTCCGCAGCAGCTCGCATATTGATATCGAGGTCGCACCATGGAGGGAGGAACCGATGAGCAGGTCCAGGAGGCTAACAGGGTAGCAAACACAACTGAAAACATGTCTGTCGATGAAACAACAGCGATCTCGGAAGCAGTCGCGTCACAAAAATTTCTGGAGCAACCCGACCATAGCACTCTCGATGAAAGCATGCAAACTGTAGCGCAGGATAGCGGTTACAACTCATCTGGTTCCTCAGTTCAGCACTCGCCCGACGGTTTACCGAGCAATCATACCGAAGACGACATAATCCGCACCCAGTCAAGAGCGTCTAGCTGCACATCGATCTCGTCGATCCCTGCTTCGATACTTACAAACCTCCCTGACACGATGAAACCCATGCATATGCGCGACACGCATGATTACATATATCAACCATGGGAAGCCCACTCTCCGCGGGCTGTGCATACGATCCGCCAGCGCGAAGCCACGTTTCGGAAGCCTAGCTCGGTGAGAGCAATGCAGATGCACACAGAGGACGAAGGCGACGATGAGTTTCTGACGCCACCCAAGCGACGGGGCGGGCAGCGTATCTCCGATATCTCCATTCGATCTGCGGGTTCATCGCCGCTTAAAAGGTCGCCGTTCTATTCGCCGTCGGGTGCCGTTAGCAAGCCCAAGGTAAAGAAGGAGTATCCGCTCGTTCTTCTTCATTGTACCTTGCTAGCACCATCGTTGCCTGTCCCTGGACTGGTAGGGTATCCGGATCGCCAGAAACTTCTACGGGAGGTTCTGCCCTCAGTATACTGGAAGAGGTGGAAGTTACTCGAAGAAAAAATCGGATCGGGTGTACTTCGTGACCGCGGTGTGCTCATCTCGCATCCGGAGGATATGTATGATCTGCTTGAAGAGCGGTTGCTGGAGAGTTTGGAGCTACAACGGCCCCGACTCGATCATGGCCATTTCCTCGGCCCGGACGAGGCAGACTCGGACCGCGAAGACCGCTTAGCACAGGAGGATAGCTGCACAGAGAGTGAAGGGGAGGAATGTCCCGATTGTGGAGGCCGAGTAGCGCGACACAATAATACCAAGAAATGGGAGATCAAAGTTTTCGCTGCCAATGGATTAATGCGTGCCGGTGCCTGGGCTGCAGCCTGGAAGGATATGGAGAAGGTTGATGTCGAGGTTGGCTTGTGGTTACCGGCTGACATTAGAGCAGAGCTGGAGAGAGAGATGGCCCATGGGATTTTGCATACTGATACCAGCCTCTCCGTTCCTTTGCTCCAGGAACCAGATGTGATCGCGACTCCAGTTCGAGCTCTTACGCCAAGTCCTTCGAATGTTGAGGTGGAATCTCGGGCCATTGAGAGCCCCGAGATTCGCCCTCCAACAACTTCCCTCAAGGCCACACCGGAAGATAATTATAAGACAGACCTATGTACTCCAGGCTCATCGCAGGAGATTGACCTACATACCCTCTTGATCAACTATATCCGCGTGCTCGCCAGTGACCGGCGCAACGTCGCAATTGTTTTTCTGAGCATACTTCTCGCCTTTGGTGCAATCAACTATAGGGCGGCTGCTCCTGTCTCAAACCCGAGACTATTTCCTGGAGAAGAGCTAGATTACCCCACATCTTCCGTGGCTTCGCTTAACCAATTCACGACGCAATCATTGGTCGAAAGTCCTAGCGTTGAGATCTTGGCTGCTACAAATATAGAGCAGGCAGTTGTGCCTTCATTGGCTGCTGTTTTCGAGGCATATTCCAGTTTAGAAGACGATGCGCGATCCCCCGTTGAGCCCTGTGTGGCCGAGCTGAAGGGGTCCTCGGCAGGTACAGCCGAAGCTTCACCTGCAGAAAGCACTCAAATCGTATTTGAAGAGCAGGTCCAATCAACGAAAGAAGTTATTCTTGAAGAACATGCTGTTTCTGAGGAGCAGGTTCTCTCTCAGGAGAAGAAAGAGTCGTTACCGACCACACAAACCACGAAATTTGATGTTGAGCCGGAAAGTACAACGGTTTCCACGGCTGACGACGTGGAGGACGAACAGGAAATGCCCGCTTATAAATTGAACGACGAGCATGATGAAGCAGCTAGACCAAATCAGCCCACCGATGCAAATGATTCGCTTGAACCGATTGAACTGCATGAACAGGCTAGAGAGCACGATCATGTGGCCAGCGAGGCGATGGAATCAACTGAAACTATCGAGCCTAGGGAAACACCCAAGCCAGACGAAGAGACTGGAAACAATGGCCACATGGGTCTCGACGGGCCTGTGGATTTAATTGAACCCACCGGGTCAAGTGAAATACCTGAGCTTGATAATGAGGTTGGATTTAGCGAAGGGATGGAGTCAATTGAGCCAACTAAACCAGCTGAGCCGGATCAACCATACGAATCAAACGAACAGAATGAAGAGCACGAAGAGCACGAACATACATGAAGCACTTTTACGATTGATATGAGACGAACTTTGGATCTATTTTGGGTTTCTGCGGGACACTCACTGTTGCTTGGTAGCCATTGCTTTGCTATATTTGGTTGAATAAAGCCTCATAGTTAGTTAGGGTTACTATGATATTTACATTTGTCAATTGAATAAACTTATTCTATCGCCCTTGTCGAGAGCTTGTGGTCTCATCTTTCCCAAGCCTTATCTAATATTTGTTCATGCTTAACACTCTTGCCAAGCTACTCCCTATATATATTTATAGTAGTAAGCTAAGAAGCAGCCGAGGAGTATCATTTAACCCCATCAAAAGCTATCCATAGATCGAATGTCTCTGACGCACATACAATACACACAGGGATATCTCTTTTCAAACCCAAAATATAATTATTATACGTCTACCACATTCACGCTACGTTTCCCAATTGAGTGAGGTATGTCAGGTCATGTATCCCGCTTAGTCACCGCGCCATCAAATAAATTAAAACCGGAGTTAGTTAGTTACAGCTAGCCCATGACTCAACAGCCCCTCACACTCAAACAACACACAGCGCGCATCGCTCAGAACTCTCCTCTATTTCCCCCCCGATAACGCGTTCGACGAAAGTTCAAAATCGAAAGTGAAGAACATACATCAAAATGGGAGGCAAAAAGGGTGGTGAGAATACCAAGAAGGCTGCGGGGAACGCTCGCGTGCGTAATGAACCTCTTCCGAAGCCGAGTGTGAACCGGAACTGAAGTTGAAGCTAACTGTGACCTTGGGTGGATGTATAGAAAGCCGAAAATGCCGCAAAGAAACAGGCCGTTGAAGACTCGAAGCGTGCTGCTGAGGAAGATAAGCAGTGGTCTAAGGGATCGAAGAGCTCTGCTAAGAAGTTCGTTCGCCTTTCCATCCTTACAACCTCTTACATATCCGTCCAAGTTCCGGGAAGAAGCCAACGGAATACTAACATGTGTTTTTTTTTTTTTTTTTTTTTTTAATTTATAGAGAAGACGCCGAAGCCAAGAAAGCTGAAGCAGCTCGCAAGAAGGCCGAACGTGACGCCCTCCTGGCCGCCGAAGAAGCCTCCCAACCCTCCAAGCCCAAGAACACAAAATCCGCAACCAAGAAGAGTGCTGCGCCCGCACCTTCTCGCAAACTCGATCTCTCTCAACTCGACGACGACGCGCCCTCCAAGCCATCCGCCGCCCTGAACGCCTCGGGTATCGACAACGCCCTCGATGCGCTCTCTCTTACGGGCCGGGATACGGGCAAGATTGACCGACACCCCGAGCGACGATTCAAGGCTGCGTACGCGGCGTTTGAGGCCAGGCGGTTGCCCGAAATCGAGGCGGAGACTCCCGGGTTGAGGAGGAACCAGAGGGTGGAGCTTGTGAAGAAGGAGTTTGAGAAGAGCGAGGAGAACCCGTTCAACCAGGTGCATGTCGCGTTTGATGCTTCGCGGGATGAGATCGCGGCTATTCGGGATGCAGAGAGGAGGAAGGTGGAGGCCAGACTTACGAAGTAGACCATTTTTTCTTTATTTTCTCATGATATACCCGATTTTGATGTGGCGGATTGATAGGTAGTCGAGGTCGTGAAAAGGATTGGAATGGTTAACAGCGAACTTTTATATACATGTTTAGATAGACGACAAATGGCAAAACCCAAAGGAAAAGAGGTATCATATATCATGAGGTCTAAATATCCAATACAGTTCAAATAAAAGTCAGCCCATGACGGCACGAACATCCCATACATAAACACTCTCATCCCACCCGACACTCGCACACCACCCCTCGCTCCCAAACAGACACCAGTCCACGCCCGTCGCAAACTCCGTATGCTGGTTCATTCGTCCCAATTCGGCACCCACGATCGGCGACGGTCCAGAGCGCATCAAATCCGTATCCCCAACAACTCCAGCGGGCGACTGATCACTCCATGCGCGACACGTCATATCGTAGCTCGCGCTCAATAACACATTGGACAAGTGCGGTGACCACGCAACCCGCCGCACGGCATAGTCATGTCCCACCATCACAACCTGGGGGCCCTGTTGCGGCGCCCGGATGTCAAACGTACGGATCGTTCGGTCTACACCAGCCACAGCAACAACAGACGGCCGGTACTTATTCCAATCGTGCGTGAGCGCCTCCGAGGGCGGACACGCTGCGGGCGGAGCGCCCGGATTCCCCGGTATCGGCGAGACAGGTGCGGCGTGGATCGGGATCTGAAGCGTCAAGTGATTTGACGCGGAAGCGGGGGTTCGGAGGTCATAAAGGCGGAGATAGGAGTCTGAAGAGACGCAGGAGAGGATATCGGGGGAGTGAGGCGAAAACGAAGCCGAGTACGTGCAGCTGTGTGTAGGGAGCGTAACGAGGGAGTGTGGTCGGTTGGGCGACCAGATGCGGACGGTGCCGTCCCAGCTCGAAGAGCAGAAGGTGTCTTTTGCGATGAGATTCCAGGCGACGCTGAAGACTTCGCGATTGTGTTCCTTCCAGTTTTGGATGGGGAAGTCGTTGAGTGTGCTGTCGAAGAGCTTGATGCTGCCGTCGCCGGAGGCGGCAAGGACTTGGTGCTCATTTATCTCGGACCAGGCGAGGTCGTAGAGGGAGTCCTGCGTTGTGAACCTAATTCCGTTAATTTGACGTTAAGATCAACACTAGTGGCCGAAAATCACTCTACCATTTGGCCGGGACAATGCCGTTTGGCGTCAGTTCGAGGATATATAGGCGACCATTGCCGACGAGGCCGAAATTAGCAGACGAGGCGACGGCTAGCCGATTGTCGAAGAAGGACGAGTATTTGACCGCATAGCCATTGTAGCCCTCGGTACGGAAATGGAGCATGTCGAGGGCCTGTTGGAGAATTGAGGAGGTGATGTGTGGAGGAGTAGCAACGTAGTTGACGAGCGAATATGGAGGATTGCGGGGAGATTCACGATCAATGCCCGCAGCCCACAAGCCGAGGTTGCGGCGCGGAGCTTAAAGCGGCGGTCGTGCTTATTAGGCATAAAGTCATCACAGCTAGGGCTTGGAATAGTAGAGATTTAAGATATAAAGCTCTGTACTCATCGGGTTGGAACCTTGAACCTGACTTAGTTAGTTCTCGGAAGGCCGTGTTGAAAGACGTCCTATACCATAGTATCGTTGGGGTGATGTATGTACTACGCTTCTGGCTTATTGAGCCTTTCATCTTCGGCATATCATTATCGCATCAAGTATAAAATAAAATGAACGATGAGCCAACTATCAGCTAGTTTAGGTGATAGCAGGACACCCAGAAATAATAAGAATCCACCCGGTTGTCTTGGATATCTACAAAGCCTTTGTAAATATGTTATCCCCCTCCCATCTGTTTCTTACTTAAGACTTTACACACTCCTTATCCAGATTCTTATCCTCACGTAAACAACGTTTACAATGCATGCAGCCAAGCCAGGCTGAAAATCCTCCGATTCGCATTTGAGTTCCAGAATATCCTGACCGACAATGCGCTGGGAGGGTCACACGGGCCGACGACCGCATTATTGTCATCCCACGCGAACCAATAGTCCAAATGCGCCTGCAATTTCCCCGAGTATATGCATAGCTTTCCTTCCTGACCAGTATACAGTATCAACAGCTGTTCACGACTAATTGGCTCACAAGATCGTCTTGCATATGTAAGGGTGAAGGAAAGTTTGGTGGCAGAGGTGAAGCCCTCTTTAAGGACTGCCAGGGATTTCTAGCAGATACCAACTCAATGACTAGATTGTTAGAAAATGAACCTCGTGTATGAGGTAATCAACTCGTGAAGAGCACGGAATGCTCGTTATTCGAGTTGTTGAGGATACCAAGCATACCAACTTTAGTCCGATCTGTATCTCTACATAGGTCTCCGTAAGCAGTGAGGATAATAAATGCCGGCATATGTCAGATAATGATGGCCCATTAGCAGAGAATATGTGCTTCAGCCAGCCTTTGATGTCCTCTCTTCCCCCGAGCAAACTATGTAGATCGTCCATCCCAGTTGGATCATCTGTTAGCGTTGGTGATGGGGCTTGATGCTGATTTGTTGACTCGAGTAATGGTGGGTGTCTTTACTGGATCCGTTCAGGTGCAAGGTTGTATAGGGAAACTCAAGAGCAACTAGCCCCAAAGAAAAAACCCTCAGCCATGTCTGCGGTATCTGCGGCATGTCTTTTAAGGTTTGTGTAACCTCCCTTTCAATAGTTATTTCTTTGTTTTCCCACAGCCACCAACCTGACCCCCTCCCACCAGAAAACCGCCTCTCAATATCTCATATAGCGAATATAAGTATAATGTGGGGTGTCAAGCTTCCACCCAGCACTCCCGTCGTCTACTCTGTCTTCGGCATTCAATATCCTCCAAATAAGGACAACGATGACCAGGAGCTGCTCATCCAGCGCTTCACCGAGCTGATAACGGACCGCCCTCGCAGCCTTGAGAGCCTAGTACAAGACACACCAGTCCCGACGCGCATCTGGATCGCATACTGGCAGTCACCAGCACATTTTCATGAATGGTGGACTAGCGAGCCCGTCTCAACCTTTTGGGCTTCCCTCGCCGATGATGCGGGCATATATCGCGAGATCCTGACCGTGGTTCCTGGCCTCACCCAGCACGGAACAAACAATGGTGATCGCGTCTCGGGCGGTCTCTCGCAGCTTGGAGAGTTTGAGTCAATCCTGGATAAATCGGGGTATTGGGGATGCTACTATGATCGGATGGCTGATGTCACGAAGGAGAATAGGTTTCCCTCTCCGCTGTCGACGAAGCCATCTAGAAATTCATCCCCACTGGCGTCCATTCGGACCGGAAGAGTCAGACTCCCTGATTTACCGGATAATATTCTCTTTGTGATCGAGGGTCAGGATCATAGTTATATCTCTCCGGAAGAGAAGAGCCATTGGCTCGAGAACTTTGATAAACCCGTGGAGTCGTGGATTGGGGATCTTGTCGCCGCGGGTCCTGAAAAGGGCGTCCTGGATGCCAGGGTTTGTTATGACTCTAGCAGTGGAATGTACCGTGAGGCGGATGCAGAGCCCCGGGCCTTGAATTTCAATCGCAAGGCACAGCTGTTCTATTTCCTGGATATGGAGGCCATGGAGCGAATCGGGAGGGAAAATGCAGGGCATGTGAAACTCAGGAGGAAGTTTTTGCAAGATTATGGACCAGGAGGCGTTATGGGACAGCTGCCGTCAGCGCTTTGCTTGTGGGTAGAGGCGAGTATCCTAAAGGGACGCAATGTGGAGTGCGAGTATGTTGGATGCCTTGAGGGGACCGGCTTGATGGGGTTGAACTGGGGGTAATCGGCCGCGATGCCTCACGAGGTTATTGTACCAGCGTTGTTAGGAGTAGGCAAACTTTTTCAAGCCATTGCTCTCTGTCCTGTTTTGAAGGCCTCGGCCAGGCAAGCGAAATGTCTAATTCATGACGATGTCCTAGCCCGATCTTGGGGTAGACAACCCAGAAATCGCATGCTGGTGTGTATGCGTATGTAACTCCAAAATCGTAGGGAACAATGGCTGTGCTGTGTCTCCATTTAATTCCAACTTCGCTGGGTCTTCCTCATCGGCCCTCAACCTCGATTAATGGTCAGTGTTCACTGTTCGGGCACTACACCTCAAGCCCCCGTATCTTGCGTGGAAATCGAGATGTTTAGTCGAACAAGAGACTATCCTCGACATGGCCGTTGACCTGAGCCCTGTTCGGATGGAGGGCCCATGTCGAGAACCGATGGAGATTTTTGAGCTTCACACCTTCATGCACGAGACCTCTTCGGCAGTAAACTCACCGGCAAGGCAAATGTGCACTCACTGCCCTGACCCTGAGTACGAACAAGCTACCGCATCTCCTGCACCATTCGTGGTGAACCCACGTGAGGAGTACGCGTGAAGCCTGCGCAAAGTTGTAAACCCTATCTGGACAACGGTGGCTGCATAAAACGTCCCGATTCGGCTGCTTGAATTGGGGAGCTTCCTGACATACTGGCTACCCCCATGTTCAAGGAGAATTTATCCAGTCGATCACCAATCGATTGCACGTTACTGGATAATTTCCGCGACTTAGCCGAGTCACTGTGCACCTGCTTCCAACGACCATCGCCACCCGTCTCGACTTGTTGCATCGATGGAACCTGCCAGGGGTTTTGTCCATATGTAGTGGCGGGCGAGATTGTCGTTGCGCGCCCTCTACGGTCTCGGTCTGATTCTAGCACGTTTGTGAGCTGGTTCAGCATAGCCAGAGAGGAGTCTATGCCACCACACGTCAGCTGCGCGAGACTCCTCGTGTAGGACGGTGGAATCGACTGTGTGGAGGCTGATGCAGAAGCAGGCGTTTCATTTTCGGGAATAGTTAACAGCTTCGCCTTGAGGTTATTCAGCCATCCCTTCGACTCGGAGATCCTGGTCAATAGGCTGTCTAAAGCGCATGGATCTGTCTCGACTGTTGAGGCCAAAATTGCTTGGGTAGCTGCGTAGTACCCAGGACACTTTGTGATTTCATTGAAGGCATAATCCATCACCTGGCCCAGACTCATCTCCCTGTTTTGCTCTTCCTGGTAGATATCTTCGGTTATACTTATCCAATCGGGCTCGCCTAGGAAACAAGGCTCTCCAAGAACAAACGATTCCGCAACGAGAAAGGGCCTGAATGAGAACAATACCGTGCGAGAAATGCCCGTCTTATGTGCTGCAGCACCACGAGCACACATGATTTGCCGTATACCACGCGTGTGTGAGATCCATGTGTTCTCCGAACTGCCATCCAGGATCTCATACCCCCCTAGCAGAACAGACGCGACAAGCGATTCTTCTGCTAAAGCAAATGGTGTGCGCAGCAGTGATCGGAGACAACTAACCCCGCGACCATACATACAACGAGCGCAATATACTGCGTTCGCATTACCCTGTAACGTTCCCATCTGGAACGTCACCAGCGCCCGGACCGCCCATATCAGCGCTTGTGAGCGGATAGATGGCTGAAGACCGCGAAGAAAGTCCATCCAATTCGTGTCGACTCGATTGGAAAAGGACGAGTAACTGCGAGGAAAGTAATACATGAGCCAGCCATGAAAAGACTCTGTGGTCTGGCTACTGAGCGCCTGTTCGGTCAGGCGAGGTGCCACCATTTCGTCCATCGCGAGGCGTGGCAGTATCATCACTGGACGATTAGATTTCCGCGCAACCATCCTGGACGACGCTTGTGGATCTTGCTCCTGCTTTAGGGTCTCAAGTAACCGGCGCGCCTTCGGACGTTGTTTAGCGCTTCGCACTGACAACGCGTGCTTTCCGTCGTCCTGTAAATTGACCTCGTATTAGTTCTTGCTCTGTGGCGGCTTTAATTGGGCGGCTGCGCGCCAAAAAGAACTTGAAAGCTAGAATACGAATATTTACCATGAAGCTAGAACTCTTCAAGGAATTAACACTTTATCATGTGCTTTGGAGCTGGTCTGGGACTTGTTCTCTCAGCCCTCTGTCCTGCCCCTCAGAGACAAAGGATGACGAGCATTTGCGAAGGTCTTAAAAGACCTCGAGCTGAGTCCGAGGCAAAGATACGGAGTAATTTCAAGCCTAACCTGAAAAGTGCTAAGACCTCTCTAAAGAGACTAGTGTGACAAATGCACCTATCATGGCTCTTTTACTTGGTTTCAAAGGGTTTCTGAAATAGGGTTAAACACTAATATCTCTAGAGCAATATCCTGTGTAAATCACCTCTCCAACATACTAGATGGCACAATCAAAACCCTGGAGGTAGGAACATCCTTCAAGACTTTATCTCCATGTGCCAAAGAAGAAGAAATTGCGTAGGAAGATATCAGCCTTCATAATGTCGTATCTTTGTCTTCTCGACTGAATTACCTGGGCAACTATTTCCCCCTGCAGGTGGAGATCTGAACGCAGCGGGCTCCCTGAGACAAGAATGAGTATAAGCCCCGGGCTTGATTGGCCACATCCATCACAGTCACGTGCTTTCTAATTCGTTTCCTTTCCGAGCATCGCATCTTCCTCTCTCCAATCTTGCTTCTCCATCACATCAATTTAAGGAAAATTGCATGTCTTACTAGTCCGGCTCATTATGTTCCGGGGAAATCGTTGCTTCCCATGGACCGCTATCTCTCGCGCAAGAGACCCCGCAGTCCTTCGGTAGCCGACAACGATGACGATGAAGCCTCAACGGATATAAAGCTCGCTCAACTAGTGTCTCTCTTTGTAGACACGCCTCAGGACACGCTTCTAGATATCCTCGTTTCGTGCGGTGGTTCGGTTGATGATGCGGCTGCCACAATCACTCAGCAGAAGCAGACAGTGCCATCACCGACCGCACCGGCTAAACGGGCGAAGGCGGCGAATGGGGCATCGGCTATTCAGACATCGCTTGCCTCGCATGTCCTTCAGTCACCGAATGCAAAGACTAGAGACGACACAGCTAAACGGAGAAATCCAGTTCAAAAGGTTCAGAAGGGCAAGACGCTGTTCTTGTATAGCCCGGAAGATGTTGCGGAGCATACATCTTGCACCATCATCCACAACTTTCTTCCAGCTGAACAAGCGAATGCGCTTCTGCTAGAGCTCTTAGATGAATCGAAGCACTTTTCGCGGTACCAGTTGCAGATTTTCGAACGAACTGTTGAAAGCCCGCATTCGACTTGCGTATACGTTAATACCCCGGAAGAACAGGACCAGCATATGAACGATTACTCGTATGGCGGGTCATATCACACAAATATCCGGCAGGCAACCCCTCACCTCCGCGGTATTTCAGCACAAGTGCAGAAGGCCGTGAATGCGGAGATCCAGAAACGCATTCGGCAGGTCTATCCCGGGGGCAAGAAACTAAAGTACCAGTCCGCGAGAGAGTGGATGCCTAATGCTGCCTTTGTCAACTGCTACAATGGCCCTGCGGAGTGTGTGGGGTATCATACCGATCACCTTACGTATCTTGGGCCTCGAGCAGTCATTGGGAGTCTTAGTTTAGGCGTTCAGCGGGAGTTTCGTGTGCGGCGGATAGTCGCGGATGAGACTGAATCTGGAGAGGAGAAGGGCGATGCCAAAGCTCATGCTCAGGGCCAGATATCAATCGCCCTGCCGCATAATTCCTTGTTAGTAATGCACGCAGAGACGCAGGAGGAATGGAAACATGCGATTGCCCCCGCGCAGACGATCTCCCCACATCCGTGGTCTGGGAACCGACGCATCAACGTCACCTACCGCTGGTATCGGGACTCGCTACATCCACGGAATATCCCAAAGTGTCGTTGTAATTCCCATGCTGTCCTAAAGTGTGTCCAGCGGAAGCGGGAAACCAGGGGTCGCTACATGTGGACGTGCTATGTGGGGTCTAAGCCTGGAAAGAAAGGCTGCGGTTTCTTTCAATGGGCTGAGTTCGACGATGACGGCGAGCCTCTGTGGAAACTACCTCACGTCAACAATGCACAAGACACGAAGGCCCCAAAATTGACCAATTTTGCCGAGTAAAGACGATACGGTTGCACGACACCACAAAACGGCTAGCATTGTATACAGGCTAATTTATATACATGAAATCGACAACCTCAATAGCCTACCTGTAAGGGTACTGTGGGCAAAGATAAGCAAGGCCTTGGTAAAAACAAGGCTTAGCCCAGATTGTTGATGCCATTCCCAATTCGCTTGCTCGTCATTCCAGCTGTGGCATACACCGCGCCTGTTATGACGTTCATTTGATGAATGTCAGCCCGAATGTGTGTGCAGCGCAGTAACTTATTCTCGTAAGACCGATATCCGAACAAGTGTAAAACGTCGGTTCAAGTCTTGGCTGCAAATCCGTCAATTCGACACTCCAAAAAGAAAAGCGTGTGGTGGGGAAGGCTGGAACGGGTACATACTATACCTGTAAGTCTAGCCAAATGAGAGGTCCATTTATTCCCACGTCGTATTTCAATTCGCCACTCGGCCCATATAGAAGAAGAGGTCGTAGTGAAAAGGGTATCTCTCAAAGAGACATGAGCTCTAGAAGGAAGCCGTACCTATCATGATGCCAGAGTTAGCCAAGCGGATCTATTTGCGGATGGAATGATGCATACCGTTGGAGTGGAAGTTCGCATCACACCTCAGCTATCATTCGAGACTCAGACGAGGCACTATTGTCAGAGTCCGTCTGCTCGGCAGCACAAGTACCAATGGGCTTGAGTCCCCTTCGTATGGCGCTCAGTTTCCGTCTGAACCAGGGTTTGATAAGAGTAAAGCGACCGGAGCTCCAAAACTCGGCGCAGCCGAGAGCCAGGGCGAATGCGCAGCAGACGAGAATGATCGGAACCAAGACCAGCGCGACGACGATAATCGTTGTTTTCTGTTTAGGATTCATGGCGGTACCTATACAGTGGAAACCAATATTGCCATGTAAAGACACGATACGGATGGAGTCAGATAATGGGCATTGAAAGGCAGGGATACGACTCGGTTGTAGAAGAGGCCGCATCTGCGCGTCTCCTTGTTGCTGAACCGTGCCTACTCCATCGGGAAATGCATCTAGAAAGTGAAGGTGGCCTTGAGGACTAGAAAAGGTAGGAGCGAGGCGCCAGCGGTTTAGTCGCCGTACATGAGGCTCTCGGTTCATTCCGAGGCAGGTTCCACAGATGGGACAAGCACCTGCTTAACAGAATCCAACGTAGACTTGTCTAGTCTACTGAAGCGAATCTGCATGCCATAGTTAGCCACGTTCGAATTTCCCAAAGGCCACGATCGGAGTAGATCCGTACCAGCTCATCAGGCGCTCCACGCGCAGCACTTCCGAACAGTGTGGCATCCGACCGGCTCCCTTCAATCTCATATTGCACACGTCTAATCCAAATCCCGTCCCAGTTCCAATCCCCCGGCGCTCGTGCCTGCGGATTGTCGCGTTTGGAGTCGCTTGCTGGAGCAGTGTCTGTATCCTTCCGATGCGCCTTCCATGCGTGCCACGCGCTCGGGTTTCCGGCGGCTTCGAGCGACACAGAGTCGAGGACAGACTCATCATCGAACGAGGTACGTATATAATTCAGAATTTCCAGCACCGGTACCGATGTTCGGATTTTCGGAGTAGGTTCCGGTGCAGGCGCAGCTGCAGCCTCTCTGTCATCGCCTTCGCGTTGTGCTACCTCGGTAATTGTTTCCTGGGTGGAAGGCTCTTGCCCAGCCGTTGTTCCCAAGCCTGCGTTCAAACTCACGGACTTTGAAGACGGAGCCGATGCCGTGTCTGTGCGTCTAGACCGACCAAACCAGTGGGGGAATCCGTGTCGGAGACTGAATCCCCCCGGTGGTAAACGTTCCTCGTCTGTTGCGCTGACAGGGTCTTCATTCGAGACGCCGGTGCTGAACGTATACGTGGTAAGGGGTACGATTAGGGGATGGAAGACATCGGTGGTGAATGTCACTAATGGCGGTCGATCGGGGTAGGTTGGTGGGAAGCG
This sequence comes from Aspergillus ustus, assembly GCA_000812125.1. Classification (NCBI taxonomy): domain Eukaryota; kingdom Fungi; phylum Ascomycota; class Eurotiomycetes; order Eurotiales; family Aspergillaceae; genus Aspergillus; species Aspergillus ustus. Next base: position 97,101 of record JOMC01000049.1, on the reverse strand, counting down.
TATCTGGAATCTGAGTATGGCGGAGGCGTAGGGCCCTGATGAAGATAAATCAGTCGGCAGGCTAGCAGTAGAATTCAGAGCATAGTATACCGGAACGAACGAAAATTACACAGGCCCAAAGAGTGGGATCACCAGGGCTGAGGCTCACGTATACTCCCGGAGGAGCTGCATGTTTCAGGCTTGCACTGGGTAACGGTTAACAAAGGCTGTGGGTGATAGCTTTCGACGTTGAAAGGCTCACTATTCCTGGAGAAGCTGATGTCTCCGGAGAGATGGAATGTTAGGCAGTCGAATTGTTGACATGGCACCAACTGAGCGAGATCAGCTGTCAAAAGGTGATGTTTTGAGGTGATCTCAGGAGACACCTGGAACTCGGAGGAGCTCCAGAAGGCGATCGTTGTGGAGCTTGGCAGCGGGTCCATCAAGAATGGAAAAAGCAACCATATCTTCATTCTGTAACCTTGACAAAGTTTCTCAAGAATCTATGTATTATACTATAGCAGTCTATGCTCCCCCTGCGTCCATTTCATTATTTGATGCAGTTCCCGATTTTGAATTCAGCGTCGTAAATCCAAGAATCGTCATGCCCTCCTCAAGGCCCTCACAGATTCCACCAGCGACTCCCTCCACCCACCACGAAGTTGCACTTGAAGCTGTGTCGCCTACCTTCCCGTCATATATATTCAAAACAGTAGATCCGAAGTTCACACCTCCCCTGCTGGCCTGTTCGAGGAGGTATAGAGCAAACGCAGTCGCACGTTCTATCAGTTGGAGGGACCGTTCATGCTGATACAGGCGGTATGTAACTTCTTTTATGAATGGCATGAGAAATTGCAAGAGAAGGCAGAAGTATACAATACTCGACGCTAGCAATCGATGGAGGTAGGACCGTGCAGGGGGTTGAACGTCACAATTGTGTGGAGGCACGGTTAAGGGCTTGACGTTCTCTGGTATACTGCTGCGAATCCTTGCGGCCTCTTCGTCGGTCAAATCCTCCGGTAATCCCGATAAAAGGTAAGAAATAGCTTCAAGGTATAATGAGCGGACAAGGCTCCTCTCACAATGAGGCTGTTGCGCTTCGTACCCCGCAAGTCGGAGGCGGCTGAGCGCTATAATGCAGTTAACATCACAGGTTGTCGGGTGTAAGTGTTTGAAAGTACAGCCTGCACATACCAGAATTCACGCAATTCCATCTGAGCCCCGAATTTACCTCGTAATCAGTAGTTCCCATCTCCGAAGGTCCCTTGGCTCTTTGGATTTCTTCTTCATACGTCGCCGAGGAGTAACCGGAAGAGTGTTCTGAATAAAGTGGACCGCTTCCTGTCGAGCAAGAGCGCGGCATATTATTTCCAATGTTGCGAGACATTGTTCGTGAGGGCATGTTCACTTCGGCCCTTATGATTGCGTATCGTGAAGAAGTCAGGCGCCGTTTGATCACAGCGGGGATAAACGGTGGGATGATAGAGAATGTCGGCGGCCACCCGGGGGGGTCTAAACGTGGGATTGTTTCTGCCATCTTCCCCGAAAAAAAAAGAAACTTCTTTTCTGAGTGAAACTGGAACTGAGACTTGAAGACAGTTTTGATTCTTTCAGTTTGGACAGCCTTGTGCGGTTCCGGATACCGTTTCCAAGCTTCAGAGAGTGACGAGAGGAATCAGAGCTGACGCCGATAAGCACGCCATTTTGGTGGGAAGCGAAGAGTATCGGAATAACCCCGCTGTGGCGGTACTGTCCATAATGGAGCCTCTATAGATAAGTAGAAATCTTTGCGCCTGGAATCGGGGTTCAGAAATGAATGCAGAAGAAAAAAAACCGTTGAGGGCGAGACTCGGGTTGCATTTTCACATGTCAGCGGGGCCGATCCTCAGAGGGCCCCTGGACATCGGGTCCAGGAAAGAACCACATCTGTCTCTGACCGATGATGAAGAGAGAGGCAAAGACGAAAGAGTTTACTTGACTGAGCACGTCAGTCAGACTTGTAAACTCTTGGAGCCTTGCCTAGGTGGTGTCAAAACCACGCCCTTCTCAGACCCGTGGCCAATCGCACCTGTTATCATGGTTACCCGCCCTCTATTACTACTACTAGTACGCCCTTCAGACAACTTTGACATTTCCAATGCGACCAAGTTCAGCCGAGCACCCATAAATCATTTACGAGTAAAAGTGCTTATAAATCCAGCGATTCTTCTCGAATGTCACCTTGGAGAGCAAAACTAATCATTTGGAAGAGGAGCTGAAAACTTATGAACACCCGAAATCCGGCCTTATATTGCCACTCTATTACAACCTGAATTTTTCAATATCCATCATTATACCATATACAACTTACCCAGCACATAGTCAAGCTCCATCGGCGTCTTGATATCGAATATCTGGCCGACATATAGCATCAGACATCAAAACCTCGGGTTGCTTTGACGTCGGAATGGGAATCGGAGCTGTCGCGGCACTGGTGACGACTCCCGACATATCCATGGGATCGTTAATGTTGTTAGCTACAAAATCACCCTCATGACCACCGCCAACCCCATAGTTTAGGTCTTGCAAGCCTTCCATCGGTAATTGCTCCTCATACCGGTCATTGAGCTGCTGCAAGAACTCCGGATCAAAGCCCATCTGTACAAATGGGTCGACAGATGTGCTTAGCGGAGTAGAGAATGACGATACACCAGCAGACGCACTACTGCCCCAATCAGTCGATAGGCCAGCGTGTGAGTATCGAGAAGCCGTGAAATTTCCCCCGCTACCGGCATAACTACCAGCTAAGCTTCCAGGACCGCTTGGAGCAGCAGATGATTGACCCGTTCCAGGGATGGCTGGGCTCTGGAAGCCGGAGCCAGGATACCCCGAACTCGAGTATGATTGGCGAAGACACACCGGTGGTTGCCGAAGACCTTCCTGGGACGCGTAAGGTGGTCGCATTCCCATGTTGGCGAATTGGATGTGCTCTGACTCTGGTTCAAGCTGAAGTCCCGCTTCACGCTTAAGGACACTGAGCCAAGTGGGGTTATCAGCACAAGTCTGGTTCCAAGGATCATCCGAGCCATATATTGTTCGTCGACCTTGATCTTGAATCATCTGATCAGTGGGGATAGAACCATTCGCCATGTGCTCTTGTATGAAGGCAAGAAGTTCTCGCCTAAGACGATCGAAACAATTGGCATCCTCTGGAACGGACAAACCGGGCGCCCCGACGTTACGCTGAGACAGCTTGAACGGATCTAAAGTATCACGCTCGTGACCAATGAGGTATGGGGGCATGGCGTTCTCGACAAGGCTCTGCACAACAGGCTCGAAACCCCAGTCACCTTGCCATTGGGCCATGTCAGCACCATTCTTGAAGTGAGTGGCAAGGTGATCGGCTCGCCCCTTCCATGTCGACAAGGTAATCCCACAGAAACCGCACCGCGATATAATCTCGGTAGTGTGACTTCGCCATTTATCCATAGATGGATCAAATCGCACATTATGCATCAACCTTAGGTGCTGGTTGAGATGGTCTTTCCGGTAGAAAGTCCGCTCAGCGACACTCTTTTCTGCACAGGCGCTATGATTGTGTGTCTCAAGATGGTCCTCGTCCGGATCGACAGCCATACAAAACACACAACGGTTAGAACCGTTGATGAAAGAAACGCCTCCTTGGGGTGCGCAGGTCCACTTCTCAAGGGCCAAGTGCAGTGACTTCTCATGACGCTGCCAGTCATATTTGGTCTGGAAAGAGTCGGCACAGAAAGTACATTGGTAGATCCTGGCACTCTTAGCTTTATGAAGAGCAAAGGTGTTTGCAGGTGTTGAGGGCTTGCGGCGGCGACGTCGTTCTTTACGGTCCATCGAGCCGAAAGACCCGAGAGAGGAACGATGAGAAAAGGCAGAGGCAAAAGAGAGATCAGACACTGAGGAACGAGTAGCTGAGTGACTGGCGTCATGGCTGCTAACTAGGGAAGAAGCATCGAAGACATTCGAGTTGGCATGGCTTGAGTCATTGCTAGACCCAGTTCTCCGAGAATTGGAGCGCACGTGACCCGACTGGGATCCGTGACGTACTTCGAGAGATGTGTCCTCCAAAGCCCGCAAAATGTTGGATATGGCAGCCGGTTCGTTTTCTGGGGGAGAGTGCTTCCAACGTTCCAAGGGCGTCATGAGCGTGGGGTCGGCCTGTGGCTGCTTGGGGATATCAACAGCGCCAGGAACCGGTGAACTGCCTCGAGGCACAGCAGGACGGACTTTACCACGCCGTCTAGCATTGGCAAGCCAGTTGGTGATCTGAGTGCGTCTTAACCCTGTACGAATCTTCAATTCCTCTTTCTCCTCATCGGTGGGATATGGATGATCATTATGCTCGTTGAGCCAAGTCTTTAGAATTCGGACTGCCTCTCGGGATAGTCGAGAGCTATTCTTTCTCGCGCGAGCATCAACATCCTCTGCGATACCGGAAAGGGACTTGAGCGCCTTTTTGCCTGTCAAGCCCCCCGTTGGAATATCGATATTCTCGGAAATAGGATGTAATGTGTCCAAGAATTTGCCGGCGGGCACTGTGTGAGTGAAGCTACATTCACGATACAGCGAAATGCAGCAGGTGCAGCCAACTTTTTGCATCACGCCTCGTTTAGCCATGAAGCAATCCAGACCCATGTTCCTGCAGAAATCGCATGGGTCTTTGGCACGAAACATGGGATAAAGCCCCTCCGGGTCAGGAGTATGCGCCATGGCACTCTCACTAGCACCAAGCTCCAAGTGAGTCGTGGGAAATTCTAAGGCTTGATCTTGTAGAAGCGACTGATAATTTGCGACAGCATCGTTTTCGTCCATATCGATTATATCAGAAGCGACGTCGTCGTCCCGTACATAAGAGCCAGATGCGGCTTCGTCGAAGTCGAAGAACTCCATTTTGAGACTGACTGTAGGGTTCGAAAACCGAGTTCAAACACAAGGTCTGTGCCACGTAAGTCGATGCGACTGGAGTCGCTTACACCCAGGAAAAGGGCGATATATCGAATCCAAAGAGAATCGACGAAATGAGAGAAAGCGAGACAGGTGGAAAGATTGATGAAGGGGGGCGGAGGAGGGGGTGGATATTACTTGAGGACTATGTTTTTCGTCTGGGGTACTAAAAGCATGCCGGATGGTAGATTGGACCCTGCTAGCGTCTTCCTCTTAGTTGTTGCAGTGTGTTCAGAACTCCAGAGCAGAGGAGAGCAAGGCATGGAACCTTCTCTCGTTCCTCTCGGTCGGGCCACCTGCCTGTGCATATCGGAGGAATCGCTCACGCGGCTTGGTATGGTTCAGACCGAACGGTGGTTGTCGTTTTGCGCTTCTTTGGGGCCGGATTTGTTCATTCAGCCCATCAGATCGCGAGAATTTGGGCCCCCCTGCTGAAACTCGACCCATGGCTAGGCGCGGACAGAGGCTCGTTGGTGGTCAAGACTTCGAATGTGCGGGACTAACAGAACTGCACGCCCTTCCAATGACAACGCCATACCAGAAGCGGTTAGCGGAACGCTCTGATGGGGTGAGCATGAATCACCACTGGCCAACCCAAACGATATCGGAGTCCTCCTCCGCAAGCCTTGACGAGGAACGACATCAAAGATTATTTCTTCGTCAAAATTACTATATTACTACTCGTCAGGCCTCCCCTTCAGCGGGAATCTGGTTCACCCGTCTGACGTTGAGGCGTTGATCACTTGCCAAGATCACCTCGGGGCTCCCGCCATGGCGCCAACCGAATACGATGGGCGCGACATCAGTATCTATCTCCTCGCTGCTCTTTTGCCTAACCCAGCTTAGCTTTCTCGTTCCCTCTCTCGATTTAACGAATTGGAGGCGGTTGAATGAGTCACTTCGCAGGCCTTTTCATCTTTTCATGTGAGAACCGGAGATACCACGAAGGCGGAATCATGGCCGCTTCGATCCTCTCTGCTTATCCCCCGCAGCTGCTCGCTATCTCAAAAGGATCGAACGGTGAATTTAGGGCCTAGAAGCTGTTCAGAGATGACACGACTTGATATATGTACACAACCGCTCAAAATCCATACTTTTTATTGAATTCATCAGCCACCTTTCGTGTTCTCTTCATAATTTCCACACATCCCGGGGAATCTGAGTGACAGCAAATTGAAACGCTATAGTCCTTCATGGGTAGAGGCACGACTGTCCCATCAACACTTGTCACAGATTGCTCTTCAAGCTGTTGCCTGACGTCCTTTTCCACATCTGCAGTGTCCCATGGCTTTTTCTTGCGGTCGATCACGAGCATTCCCTTGGAATCATACTTCACGTCGCCATAGAATTCAGCCAGGAACTCAATTCCCAGATCATTGGCCGCCTTTTCCATGTTTGTTCCAGCTAATCCAAAAACAGGTACTCCTTTAGGAATCTCCAACATGACAGCCTTAGCTACTTCATAATCCCTGCACATCATTCCATAGAGAACCCCGTGGGGCTTAACATGGTTGAGCCGCACTCCCTCGCGATCCAAGAAAGCTTGAAGAGCGCCCACTTGGTAGACAGTGATCGCCGTGAGTTCTTCCGGGGAGAGTTTCATCTCTCGCCGCCCGAACCCTTGAATATCTGGGAGGCCAGGATGAGCTCCGATTAGGATATTGTGAGCCTTGCAGTTTCGCACGCTTTCCATCATGATCAATGGATCACCAGCGTGAAACCCACAGGCGACGCTGGCGATATCAATCAATGGAAGCAGCTCGAGATCAGGGCCACAAGCCTAGTTCCTATACTATCCAAATCGCATCAGCTCCTTCTCTGCAGTCATTTTGAGATGGGAGTGAGTGGAACATACCGCTTCCCCCATGTCGCAATTGATGAGTGCTCTTTTGTTAATTGGGCCCATGCCGATTATTATTCAGGCTTGTTGCATTTGACTTTCTCACTATGAAATACGGTGGCGCTGCTGGGGTCGATACTTATACGGAGAGGTGAAGCGTTCTGCGAGCCATGGAAAGAGGATATGGGGAACTCTTCAGAGGGGGGTTGGGACTCGGTGGGAGTGCCTCTATCATTATCAGTAGATCGCTCCGTTAAGCCGGATTTCCAATTTCTTCGGTGTCATCGTGCAACCACAACAATACCTCTTGTCCGAATCCGTTATCGACCAACTCGAGTTGCCTTGTTAGGTGTAATGCTGGAGCTCATTCCCCGCATCAGCTCGAGCGGGATAGGGTCCTCTGAGATAAGAGAGTACAATGCCTCCAAATATTTAACCAACTAAGATGCCGGTCCGTTCCAGGCAGGCAACACTAGTTGTTGATTAAGGAGTCTATCAAAACACATTTAATCGATAATCGGGAGGAGATTGCTGTAGTGATTCTGAGGACTGCAAAGTAGGGACCGGCCTTTCATTCCAATGTTATAGTTGTATTATAGCTAACCTACAGAAGGGCGCTCAACATACGGACAATCGCCGTGTACACTGAGCCAGATGCAGCATCGACCCATGTGCACCTCGCAGATGAGGCAATCCTTCTCTCTGGCTCGCCCTCTAAGGCTTATATTGATGGGTTAGTTTATCCTCTGATGTAATGACCATTACTGACCTAGATTTAGTGACCAACTTATTGAAATTGCAAAGGAAAAACATGTAGATGCTATTATCCCTGGATTTTCCTATCAGAGAATTCGGACTTTGCGAGAGCCGTGGCAAACGCTGGCATGGTTTTTGCTGGACCGTCTCCCGAGAGCATTGAAGCATTTGGTCTCAAACACACAGCACAAGAACTTGCGACAAAAGCTGGCGTACCCATTGTCCCTGGTTCTCAGGGACTAGTCACAAGTGAGGAGGAGGCTGTGAAAATAGCGCAAAGCCTTGGGTTTCCGGTATATGTTCTCCTTGTCCCCTGCCTTGAAACCATGCTCACTCGTTTCAGGTCATGCCCAAAGCAACAGCGGGTGGAGGCGGAATGGGTTGCTTACATGTAATACAGAGAAGGAGGTACGCGAGTCGTTCCAAACAGTGCAATCTAGATGCGAGGCTCTCTTCAAGAATGCTGGGCTTTTCATTGAGCGCTACTATCCGTCTAGCCATCACATCGAAGTCCAGGTATTCGGCAATGGGCAAGGCAAAGCTATCGCGATTGGAGAAAGGGAGTGTTCTATCCAACGAAGACACCCAAAAGTGATAGAGGAATGTCCGAGCCCATTTGTTACCCGGAATCCTAAACTCAGGACAGGCTTATGCGATGCCGCCGTTCGTCTTGCACAATCGATCAACTACGGTTCAGCCGGAACAATCGAGTATCTTGTGGATGAAGAATCTGGGGCTTTCTTTTGCCTCGAAATGAACACCCGTCTTCAAGTAGAGCACGGTATTACAGAACTGTGCTACGGGATCGACTTGGTGGAGCTTATGCTGAAGCAAGCGGATGCCCAGTTGTCCGGTAAGAATGGTCTTCAAGCAGAGTTCCTGTCAAGTATTCCGGTGAATGCTCCGAATGGAGCCGCCATAGAAGCTGGAGTCTACGCAGAGAACCCAGTCAGAGACTTTGCGCCTTGCTCCGGAATGTTACAGAGTGTTGAGTGGGAGGAGATACCTGGTTCTCGAATCGACACATAGGTCTACCGCGGGATCAAAGTATCAGCCAATTACGGTGCGTATAACCCATGTCAATTGAGGCCACAGAGAGTCTAACGAACTACTAGATCCCCTTATTGCCAAAGTCATGTATCACGGTCCGGATAGACAACAAGCAATTGAGGGGCTAAAAGATACTCTAACGGGCTCCCGAATCTGCGGTCCTCCGACAAACCTCGGGTTTCTCGCTGAGATCCTTGCCAACCAGGATTTCAATCGTGGAAACACATTGACAAAGTTCCTAAACACTTTTGAGTATAGCCTATCAGCTATTGACGTCGTATCCGGCGGCGCCTACACGCTTGTCCAAGACTGGCCCGGCCGCCCGACAATTGGAAAGGGATTTTGTCACTCGAGTCCCATGGACTCGTTCTCCGCATTGTGAATGCCCTCGTCGGCAATAATGTGGGTCTTGAGGGCCTAGAGATAACCCTGAGCGGCCCAGAACTACGCTTCCTGGGACCAGCACATATCTCACTCTGTGGTGCTCCGATTGATGCTACACCCGACAACGTCCCAGTCCCGATGTAGTCAAGGGTTAGAGTATCTGCCGGTCAGCGTTTGAAAGTGGGAAAGACCACGGGCAATGGGTGCAGAGCCTACCTAGCGATTTTCGGCGGATTCCTCAACATCGCCAAGTGGTTTGGATCCAAAGCCACCGCGCCAATGGTCGGTGTCGGTGGCTACCAAGGGCGACAGTTGTCTTCCGGTGACTGCATATCGATCACAGACCAAATTCCAGATGTTAACAACGAGCTTTCTCTTCCAAAGCATCTCATCCCGCAGTATCCGGATAGCTGGGAGCTCATGTCGATGCCTGGGCCATACGATGTCGGCTACTTCGCGCCGGAGAGCCTCGACATGCTGTATGAAGCTGAATGGACTGTATCGCATAATGCCGCGAGAGGTGGAGTACGCCTTCTGGGCCCGAAGCCTAAGTGGGCTCGTCCAAACGGAGGTGAAGGTGGTTCTCATCCCTCAAACCTCATCGAATATGGCTACGCCATTGGGTCCTTAAATTGGACTGGGGCCGATCCGGTTGTTTTCCCTCAGGATGCGCCAGATCTTGGCGGCTTCGTGAGCAGTCATACGATTGTCAAAGGAGATTTGTGGAAGCTAGGTGAGGTTAAAGCTGGAGACAAGTTGAGATACCGGGTCACGTCCCTCGATGATGCCCTGTCCACGCGGAATAACCTGGAGAGGTTTATCGACGACATTGTACAGTGTTGCTGGCAAATAAAAGACTTTAGTGCTATCACGCCTCTAGACTTTTCCCTCCCTCCGGCGATGACAGCGAAGACTCGAGGCTCTGGTATCGTCTATCAAATATAGGAGCAAGGGAACCAGCCGATGGTTTCGTATCGACAGGTATAGAAGAGCTACCATATGAGAGAGAATCCTTGCTAACAGTACTAGGCCGGAGATGATTACCACTTGATCGACTACGGCGTTGGCGCCTTCGACCTCAACCACCGCTACCGAGTAACAGCACTGAAGAAGGCTCTGGGTGAAGCAAAAGGCGACATCACCTTTTCAACCGGTCTAACCTCCATGGTTGGTTGTGGGAATTGTAAGAACACCCTCACAGCTCTCAAATCGACTGTATACTCACAATTCCAACAAAACAGCCTTAATGCTCTACTACGACGGAACAAAGGTCTCCCAAAAAGCGCTTATAACACACCTATGCGCCATCGAAACCCAACTCGGCGACCTCAGCCGCGTCTTCAAACTCCCCATTACTTTCGAAAGCAAACGCCAAACCGCCGCTCTGCAGCGCTACACAGAGACCCAGCGGCCCTACGCCGCCTACTTGCCCGATAACATGGACTTTGTCGCGAAAAACAACGCCTTCACACCCGCGCTGAGTTTGAGAATATCTATCTCACCGCTAGCTTCCTAGTGATCGCGGTCGGTTTCTTCACAGCCCTCCCCATCGCCCTCCCCGTAGACCCGCGGCAACGCATGAACTGCCTCAAGATGAACCCCAGCCGCGTTTTCACACCTGGGGGCCAAGTCTCCTGGGGTGGAAGCTGTCTCGCAATCTACACCGTCGATTCACTAGGTGGATACCAGATGACTGGGATGACTATTCCGGGTGTTGATATCCTTGGATCGAAGAAGGGTTAGCACCCGGGAGACCGTGGCTATTCGAGGACTTTGACCGAATTGCTTTTTACAAGGTCGATGAGGAAGAGTATGAGCGGCAGCTTGCGCTGTTTCAGAGCGGGAGGTATGAGTATGAGTGGGAGCAAGTCGAGTTTGATATGGCGGAGCATAACCGGCTCCTGAGAGAAACGAAGGATGAGGTTATTGCTATAAGGGCTAGGCAGCGGGAGGCGCAGAGGAAGAGGGATAAGCTTGAGAGTAAGCTGCTGGAACAGTGGGCGAGGGAGAAGGCCGAGAAGGGGGTTCCGATGGATGCGGTTGATACGTTGTTGAAGGGTACGTTATTCCCCTTCCTTTCTGTTTCATCCTCTCTTGAGTAACTGGAACTAATGAGAAACACAGTCCCACAAATATCTCCTATCGAAGCGCCACTCAATGCAAACGTATGGAAAGCCGAAGCAAAGGAGGGCGACAAGCTAAACAAAGACCAAGTGGTCGTAATCCTGGAGGCAATGAAGCTAGAAATCGCGGTGCGGAGTGAAGCTCCCGTTGTTGGAAGTGTGGTTGAGAAGATCCTGGTTCAGCCGGGAGATTCTATCGAGGCTGGGAAGCCCTTGATACTGGTGCGCCGGGCAGATAAGTAGATGTATATCACTCTAATTAAGTTGTTTCTTGTAATATCAGTGTAGGTATTGTTGGTTAGTCGGCGTCCAGCAAGTCTGGTACGTCCATATCATGTCATGTCATGTCATGTCATTCCAATTAATGCCAGCGACATGCACGGCAGTGTAGAGAGGTTGGATCTACCACCAAAAACTAACACTAATACCTGCCTTCAACCCCCTGACATAGTGCCACCATCCAACAGGGATATACAGGCACTCGCCCTCCCTCAGGACCGCCTCAACATACTCGGCCTCTTGAAACCCAGGCCACATCGCCTCCCAGTGCTCCGACTCTGCGGGTGAAAGCTCGATCGCAGCTAGATCCACCTGCGACGTGTTTGACATGTCAATTTTCTGGGATGTCGAAGTGGTACTGCTACTACTGTCCGGCACGAGGCCAGGATGACTGTTTCTCCTTTCTGAGGTGACGGATTCCATGCCCCGCGGGTAGATTTGCGTGGCAGGGGTGTGAGGCGAGTATAGGCGGATGTATTTCGTTCCCGTGACTTGGACCAGTATATTATGGTAAGGGTCATGGTGGAGAGGGGAGATTGTCCAGGAAGGTCCGATCCAGGTGTTTATTAAGGGATCGCTAGGGGGTGTGATGCCCGGCGAGGAACCGAAATCTTCGATGCCGTTTCTGGGTCTGTCGTGATTTGTGTCCAATGCATTCTTGCGGCGGTCTCCTTCCTCGCGCTCTTGGAGTTTCTTCAGATAGACGGGAGTACCAGGTTCTGGGGGTGGAGGGTCGATGTAACAGTAGTCAGGGATACAGATATCCTCCCGTAGGGCAGGAATTTGAGCGAGTAGGTCATGCTGCGCTAGATACCCTGTTTGATCTGCACCATCTTCCTCCTTGTCAACCATCTCGGTGTCCGATTTCGACGGGCCCTCTTCCCTCCAGATGTACTTCGCGATAAAGTCCTTGAACTCCATAATCCGCTGCCCCCACCCCTCGTCTGTGTACGATCTTCCAACCTCGACGGGAACCAGTCTACGCCCGCCAAATGTCCGATCGAGCCAGTAGTCGCGAGAAGACCACGGCCGCGTGGACAGCGCAGGCCAGTGGTCCACCGCGTCAGTAATCACCAACGGCGTCTTGACGCCCTGTATGTGCTCCATGATATAGTCAAAGCTCGGGTCGGACACTCGTTGGATCGGGTACTGAAGGTTCGGCGCTGGGATTCCGTCAGGAGGAAACAGCGGAGGGGACAACTTCCGGCGTTTCGAGGCACGAGAGGGGGAGGGCGGCGGGGTGTCGACTCGGTCTCGGAGGTTCGTTCTCGCTGCTTCGTCTTCCGTGGGAGACGGGGTCGTCGCTTTTTGTAGCGCAGTGAGGAGTGATTCGACAAGCTCCTCTCGCAACGGTGCGCCGGTCATAATCAGTGCTCTGTCGAGGAGATGAACTGTTGGTGACAACCACGCCGCGCTGGGGTCGACCCTCAGTCCATTCCTGGGCAGGTTGTTCAGTGCATGAAGCAGTTGAGTGATCGTGGGACGCTCTGTAGACGCATGGGTATTTCCCAAGGCTCCAATGTTATTGCATATACCCAGACACGCCTTAACAATGCTGGCATCGGTGTAGAGTCTCCGCCAGCAGCCCTCCACATTCTTAAACGGGAAAACGCGTAGTTTCGCATCGGCGAGGTGAAGGGTTTCGTCTACGCTGTTGGATAGAGCCTCTCTAAGGGTCTCGAGGTCTCCGTTGAAGCATTTTAGAATCGGGTCGTCACAGCTCGGGTTTGTTGTTGCGGATAACGCGGCGGCGAGGACTTCGGAGAGGACCATCGTCCCTGTGATCAGTCTTGTTGAGAGCTTAAAAAGGGGATATTAAGCAAAGATTCATGGGGGTGAAGATGCGTGGAAGGTATAATTTTCTGTCATCTTGAAGGCGGGGTGACAGGCTCCCAGAAGGTTATTGTTGATGTGAAAGGTTTAAAAAGGACACAAGATGCGACGTCACGCTCTTTTTTGTAATTGCTCCAGATACCTGTGGACTTCCACAACATCAGTATGTCTTGTGAAGGAATTTTACATAGGAGTCTACCGGGAAATATTATTCAACCCATAATATGAAATGAGAGGTAAGTCTAATTTACATTCTATTATTTGATATATATGAAGATGGTATAGAAGCCGCAATTAATCCAAGAGGCTAACCACCACCCTTGGAATCTGCTGGACGTTCTCTCCTCTCATAGCGCTCACTGGAATCGCTGTGATTTTTCCCCTCCATCCATCGGCGTAGCCCCCAGGGTGCTCATATTCGCCTTGCTCGACCCCTCGGAGGTATTTCTGAAGTGTCTTGAATCGCTCCCGGGTTTCGGGAAGATCGCATTTAGTAGCCACAACAAACCAAGGCTTTGTATGAATAGGTGGAAGAGATAGTTCAGGAAGTCTGATGTCGGACTGCGGAATCTCAGTGTCCAACTCGGGTTGAAGCTCTGGTAGACCGTGAGTCGGAGGGCGCCATTCTAAGTCGTCGTCGCCCTCTTCATTATGAGCCACATCAGCGGTCTCACGCAATTCTTCGTATTTCCCAAGCTCGTGCCATAGTTCCTTGAGCTCCTCAATAGGGTCACCAGCATTGAGATCCACCACAAAGGCTAGAATCCCCGCTCGCTCGATATGTCGCAGAAATCCTAGACCTAACCCGCGGTCCAGGTGAGCGCCCTTAATCAGGCCGGGAATATCCGCTATTGTAAACCGCTTGCGGGGAGCCTTGCCCTCAATCTCGACCAACGGCCGACCCTTGTCGTTATCAATAATCACCGTACCGATGTTGGGCGAAAGCGTCGTAAACGCCCAATTCCCTATGCGCGTCCGACTATTCGTCAAAGAGCGCAGTAGCGTGCTTTTCCCTGCATTCGGCTTGCCAACAAGCCCAACATCTGCGAGAAGCTTCAGCTCAAACTCGAGCTCCAACCGCTTCCCACTTTCTCCCTTCGAAGCAAACCTTGGCCTTGGATGCGCACGCGACACCCAATGAGGGTTGCCCAACCCACCGACCCCGCCAGCAGCCAACAAAATCGGCTTATCCATATGCTTCGATAGATCGAGATATATCGGCGCTTGGGGTTCTAGTGAGGCAATCGCCTGTCTGCGCGGCGGATTTCTAGGGAAAACAGTCATGAGAAAATCCGACGGGTTCGCGCCCGGGTAGAGAACCCATCTATCATGGCGAATTGACGAGACCCCCATCTCATCAAGCTCATCACGATCGCCATTGCGAGAAGCTAGCCATTCCCTCCTCCGCCGTTGTTGCTCCTCCGCAACGGGGTCGTACCGGCCTACTTCACGCACGACCGTGCCGACAGGGACCTGGATGAGAACGTCCTCGCCGCGCTTGCCGCCCTTGCTCTTCCCCTGTCCGTTTTTGCCTCGCGCTGCTTTGACTACCCCTCGTCGGTCAAGCTTATGCAGGCTGGTCATGCCGTCGACAGCCTGGATGTAGACGCTCCCGCCGCTGCCGCCGTCACCGCCATTCGGGGGCCCTTCTTCGACGTACTTCTCGCGGAGGAACGAGACGCACCCGTTACCACCGGCCCCGGCGTAAATCGTTGTACGGCATCTGTCCTGGAAGATGAATCGCGAGTAGTCTTCGGGGGAGGGGTTGAGATGTGCTGGGGGTTCGCTAGCGGGCGCAAGCGAGTCTATCGGCTCATGCGATTCGGATTTCGTAGTGTACTGCCGGCGGCATAATTGTAAGGCGACTAGCCTTTGTGCTGTAAAGTAAGAGAGGCTTCGCTGAAAGAGCAGGCTGCGGAAATGTCGGGAGAGGTTTCGTGGAGTCGCCATTAGAATCAGAGGTAAGTGTCGCACATCCTGTAATGATTATTTCTTGTCGCGTACGGTTATCTTGACGCGACTGGGTAATTTTAAGGCTTCTTATCGTTCTTCAACCAGTTTTTTGGCGTGCAAGAGCTCATGGCACACTTGGTTCAAGATCTTGGGTATCACATGACTTATCTACACGTGATGATAAGGTCCATTCCATTTGACATTTGTTTTGACCCTTTTCCTGATGCCTTTCTTGACAACCAACTCTTTCGTCGCCTGATTTTTCATCGATCGGACGATTAGGACCATACGGCATTCAAAACGCTCAACCAGGATACCAGCCCTAGCACTGCCCATCGACCAACTCTATAACATCCTTTTTCATTCGCCAAATTTTAGGTGCTATTAAACATAGCCACCGAGCGGTGCTGACGATTTTCCCAGACGTTTCAGAACAACCTCAGTCTCCGACATTTACGTCAAGACTCAAGCGTCCACAGCCCATTTGGTCGCAAGGCAGAGTCGAGTAATAGGGCAGACTCCGGAGCATCATTCCAAACAAGCAGTCACCCCTAGCGTGTGCTCACAGGACCATCCTGGACCATCCTACATGCAGCCCATCGAGCGACAATGAGCGAAGCAGAGGGATTGGATAACATTATCCTGACAAGGCATTCTCATCACAAGCTCGAAGCGTCCAACCGGATTAACCTCCAACATTTACCGGCTGTCGCCCAGTGTGGATACTACTCGCAAGGCGACAACCTGGGGCGGAAAACGATGCCGGTTTTAAACATCCAGGGCTGGTGACGTCCACATACGCTGTAAAGGACCATACGACGCCCCTGTCTACCTTGTCCGCCGTAAACGATTCGAGGTAAGATGATGCATGCATGGGCTTATCGTGCAAGTCCGCCTCGCTGTAGGATTCCTCGAGAGAGCAGATCAGGTGGGCGATCCGGATTCATCCAGCCAAAGGGGATGGAATGAAATCAATGACACTTTATCTGCACGGAAGGGTCTGGAACGATTATTGGCGAAATAGAACTGAAGCCACGCCAGATGTGGCAACCTCTTCACAACAATGTTGTGAGGTCTAGACCTGAGAGACCCTCGTAGATCGGAACTAGATATGTCATAAATCCATAAAATAGATGCAATAAAGGTCACTAGGAGAAAAGCCACCTCGAGCAAGTCCATCCTCTGGGGCTTTCTTACAAATTCTAGCTACATCTCCGCTTCCTTTTGCGTTGCCCGTCAAGCATGAAGAGTCAAGTGACCGGAGCAATTTTGAACCCACACCCCACAGCACCTTACTACGGAGTAGTACTACTACGAGGTACCTTGTACACCGTACTCCGTAAAGTACGGACTTCTCTCCCATTTCCCCGCCGAGACTCTTCCCGTGTCCCCGATGTAAGGTACTCCATCATTCAAAAACGTCGGCCAATAGCACTGAAGATCAGCCTCTTTTCCGCCAGCTCCGAAACCGGGAAACAAGGCGAAACTTTGGAATGGGAAAGGAGGGCGCGCTGACAAAACTCAAAAAGATGTGAAAAATTCAGTCTCCGTAATGAGGTACTCTTAAATGCCAGTACTGGTATTGGTACTTTTGTCATGCCAGCCTCAATTTTCTGGATCGTGGGGTTCCTTGGCCCAAGGAAGGGAAATCAACTCCGTCACCGTGGACGGCCCTAGCAAGCTTGGCTTGGAGCCTGCAGGTGGTCGCGGGATGCCGTCGTTTTGCCGCTGAGGACAATAATAATGATGGCAGCCTGACTGCCGGAAGGGGGAGGGCAACAGAAGGCCCCTGACCTCTCGTGTCGGCATAATTGATATTGATATCATGCTCTCCTGGATAGGTGTCGTCCAGTCGCTGTCCGTAACCTTGATATCCTGCGGTATCCGGCTGGTTGGTGTTTAGCGACGTCACAATTTGTATATGGGCTGCTTGAAGCATCAGTGAGAGGTCGGTTGCCTTCTTTCCCGGATGCGAAGCCTTCTCGTTACCGGATTCCTTGCCACAGGTCGGCCAACAGCAAGCGCTCCATTTCATCAGGTTAAGAGTTATAAGGAGCGTCATGTGAGGGGTGGCCCGTGTGGGAAGAGGTATACTTCAAAAGGAGGCTGGAATGAAGGCACTCGCGACTCCTCCGGTAAAGAGGCGCACAAACTGGGTGCCAGCAAAAGATACTGGGCGTCATATTTTCGCAGCGATCAGATTGGAATTCTGGTTTATCATTGTATGAATGTGTTATTTGGCTGGTGAGTTAAGTTGTCAACCCCTGGCAGTTGTCACACTCGGCGGGATCGTTGCCTGGCCATGTTGTACACTGGCATGTCTCCTTGTGCCACCTTCTCAAGGTAACGGACTATATCCCATAAAAAGTGACCAGTTTCTCGAGGGGTCGGGTGAAACTCGATGTGTTGGTACTGGGTGCTGTATTGGCATCGCGATACGGGTATAGTCTGAGTCAGGAATGGAAACCAGGCTCTTTTTCATGAATAATTTCACAGAACAAAAGACACTTGTGATGGGCAAGCTCAAACGTGCTCTGCTTCCAAGCAAGGAATGGTAGATCCAATAATATGGACAGCAGAGAGCGTATGTCTCCGCCAGCGTTTCAAACGAGATTATGTTGCCCAACAATTGAATCAGCCCACAAGCCCGTAAATAAGTGTTGGGGGTCATAATCGTCAGTTCGCCATGGAATGGTCAAGGTTTCAAGCCGAATTGAGTACGTAAGCGCGCCCCTTTCATAATTCTATCCCGTCTCTCCCTTGGTGGTGACGTTGTCATATCTCCAACGTCACCGGCATGCCCTCTACTACTGCCTCACCGATTCTCTGCCTATCCAGGTATCGACTATCCTTGCCGAGCTTCACGCTGGCCCATGTCATGCGTGAAAGTACAGGGACTTCCAAGTACTTTTAAATGCCGACGGGAGGTCTCCCATCGGCATGCGCAGCATGTGCAGCGCACAGTCTGCAGCTCCCCTTCCAAAAGTCTTATGGCCAGCACTTTACACAAGGTAATTCTGTTATTATATTGCAGAATCCCGTCGCACAATGCAAGATACTGCATCGCCTGGAATACCATCATGTATGACTCTGACCATGCATGCATTGTTTCACAGGTTGGCTCGTAGACAATCGCATTGAAGTTCGGCGGACTATGACTCAAATGTATTTTCCGATCTATCGGACAACTCTATTGGGCTAGAGGAACGCTTTGTTGTTGGTTGGCTCTGGGATTCTGATAGTTATGTAGTCGTCTTGGCCTTGAGATAATGGATGCCAATCCCTGTCTCTCATCCTGACCAGGATGATATCGAATGATCGATCGCGACTTGAAGTCTTCTCGGCAAATTAATTGCGCCAGGATATAATCCGGGTCAAACCCTTGCTCGATCAATAGATTGACAGCGCCCGCACGTTTAAGCCAGACGTGTTCGCGCTTGACGGAGATTGTGTACGCGCTTCTTTATTATTCTGAGGTAGGTTGGAGTGGTGCAAGAGAAAAAAACAAGCTAAGGATTTGGGCCGGAATAACATGGTGATCTCCGGGAAGAAGTACGAGCATTTGGCTGAAGTACGGTGGTCAAAGTACGAATCCGTCCGAGAGTTCGACCCAGA
This sequence comes from Aspergillus ustus, assembly GCA_000812125.1. NCBI lineage: Eukaryota > Fungi > Ascomycota > Eurotiomycetes > Eurotiales > Aspergillaceae > Aspergillus > Aspergillus ustus. Next base: position 78,327 of record JOMC01000049.1, on the reverse strand, counting down.
CAAGGATCTTCCAGACTTCAACACGGTTTCAACGGGGAATATTCCAAGTGGAGAAGGCCTGAGCAAACGGGAATCCCTTCCAGCGCGCGCTGCTCACATGACTAAAAAGGGGCGGGTGATAGTCAGGACCTTCCCTTCCCACTGGGGGTGAAGGTGGGTGGTCTAAGCTCGAAACGGTCAATGAAGTCGAAAGGACGAGTTGCGCAGGAAGTCCCAAAAAGCGGACCAGAACCATGGTTCAGAGCAGTCACCGTCGCCGCGGCTCCGGATCGAGCTTTCCGATGGAATGGTCCATCAGTGAGCGAGCCACTTAGCAGCCCCAGAAGGTACCAGGTACATTTTGACTTGCAGTAGATACTGAGAGATTCAGCTTTGCCACCAGGAGTCGGGTCGCTAACGGCTCTGTTCTCCTCGGGGTGGGTTATCCAGCGTCATCGACTTCAATATGCTTATGAGTCCAACGTCAGAGCCCTTCTTCCTTGAAACAAAGTTGGATGTTTCCACGCGAAAAAAAAAAGTGTGGGAAGTTAGGAGATTTACCCGGACAGGCAGGCCTCGGAGCCCGCCGGCCCCCCTCCACCACCGATCCCACTCTGACTCTCTATGCCCGAATTTGTCCTCAACAATACTTCTGGGCTCTGGGAAAGCGGACATTGGATCTCGAGTTTTCTGTAATATCCAATTCTCCCATGATCACACCAATCAGGGAATGAAAGTTGAGAAAGAACCTTCGAGGAGCTCAAGGAGAAGTCTCGCAAAAGTGTAGGCAGGTGGGACAAAAACGGCCCAGAGTGTTGTCGTGACATTTCCATAGTTTCCCAGAATTCCGATTTATTCCCCTATCTGTAGATACCAAGTGCTTGCAAGGTGCAAAAAAAAAAAAAAAAAACCGCCGGTTGCAAGATGGGAGCCAAATGACCGCTTCTCATTCGATAACAAAATAGATCAGTCAAAGCGGCCGACAAATAATCGATGGAAGTGCGGCTGTGGCGGGGAAGTGCCTATTTTCTGAAATCTTCATGAGCTCATCCTGTGACCAGAAACTCTCTTTGTCTCTTTCCAGTAGGGCGCCGAGTGGTTGGCTGCAATGCCAACTGCGTAGCAGTGCCCCAGGCTACTTTGATTCCAAAGCTCCAGAAGGATTCTCTCTCAACCTCGTTCGAAGGCACCGACCCGACAGCTTGGAACCGTGGGCTGCATGGGAAAGGCGATCCTTGATCCACTCAAGACGCTATCACCAACGATGAGGAGCCGGTCAGTGCGTGGCTTGCTGAAGGAGAAATGGCCTGCAAATCCAATTTTCATTTCGAAAAAGAGCGTAGAGGCGTACATGGGACTCAGATATCTACAAGGCCAAAAGTCGGTTCAGCCGTTCGAGCCATGATGCCTTATGCAGATGGAGATGACAGGGGAGTTGGAGGGAGCGGGGATGTGAAGCCGAACCAAGTCACGATGGTAATATCAAATAGACAGATTCCTTTGTCTCATCTTGCGAGGCTAGTAAGGCTAAGGCGAGTAACTTGACAGACGAAGGGCAGTTGCGGTGTATTTCACGAATCGGAGAATTATGTATACCAGCGAGAAGCCATGTGATAGTGATGGCAGGAACAGCAGGAAGTGGACACGGCGGTTGCATCCATCACCCGTGTTTGCTCTCCCATGCCAAGCAGCAACATCAGGGTTGGGGACATTCGGAATTGAGGATTCTGGCTTCAGGAAATAATAGGGAACCCCAGTTATCTTTGAGCGGCATGTCGCCGCCCTCACCGTCTCTTTGGTTTGCTGTAAGACGGACAAGGACTGGGGCACTTCCTGACCACTGTCAAGACAGAGGCTGGAGGCATGCAATAACAAAGGTCAAACTGCCGATTTTGTTTCTGCCCAAACCAACAGGATTTGCACCCCTGGCTAGCCTATCAGCAGGGTGGTCAGTGAATTAAACACGCGCCGCCAATGCAGCGAGCAAGAAAACTAGCCAGGATCATGACAGATGTCGTCAAGTCGCCAAAGAGCTCTGTTCTGCATCCTATTCACCCTTGAAATTCTTGTCTGTACCCAACGTTTGCTCCTCACCGCTTACTGCCGGGGCTCGTGGGATGATTCTTCCAAGTTTCCCCCCACCTTCCATCTGCAATTTGACTGACGAACCGCTCATCGTCACTGGCAGTCAAGATCATGAATCATTAGTCCTTCGTTGCCGTTGCCCGATACCAACATCCACCGACGATGACTCGTCTCATTCTCCCAACATTCATGCATCGCAGTAACACTGCCCCCGCGAGGCTCCAATTGCCGCAAGTCTCCGTTGTCTCGAAACACTCGATCGTCAACGAGGAACGAACCATGGCACAGAGCCGTGTTGGTCAATGCTCACATGATGGGTGACCATGCATACACGCAGAACTCGGAGCACTCCAGTCTCCGGCTTCGATGATGCTTCTGCCGCCTTTTTTAGTTTCCTTCCGGATTTTCCGAATGGATACTACAGTGAACACGATGACAATGCCGTCTCTTGAGAGGGGAGGCCTGAATCCTGCCGTTGTTTTATCCAGTGAGTATTTCAAATTCGCGGAGTTTCTTGCTTCACATTTTTGGAGGTTCCTTGAGATCTTCCCCGTCACCGCTAGATGATGGTCCCATGGATCATGATGCGGGTCACCCCGTTAGCCTTTGCAGCCCAAGGGACCTACCGTTGTTTCGCCTGTCAAAACTCGCACGATGGACATCATGCATTGTATGCATAGGATCTAAACTACAGCACGTCAGGAAGCCTGGAGCAGTTGACCACCCGACCGGAGGGGCCAACGTGTCGACATTTTAGAGGGAGGCTTTCATGCCGGCCCATTGTTCTCGCACTCCCTCAAGGAAAGAGTGATAGCGTTCCCAGTTACATACTAGAGAGGCAAAACAGGCCGTCGTCACGTCACACTCTTAAGCGCGGTCGGCATCTTCAGCACCTCTCCCACCACAAGGTCACGGGATTGAGTAAACAATACTAGTATCACAATAATCACCCGCCTCGTGGAGTTCTTATCCTGATTGGATGTTGCAGCTCCCTGCACATTGTATACTTCTCCAGAACATTGAACCCGCCCCATCACAACTCACCGATCTTTATCCGGCAGATTGTTGAATGACGTCGTCAAGAATGAATGGATTGTCCCTTATCACTCCTAAATCCACAATTCCATCCCGGCATCCTTCGTTTCCTCGTGGACACCGCGATGCAAATGGGTCTATGTAATAATCAACTAGGCCTACGGAGTATCACGGATATGACTCTGCGATATGAGTTCTGTCAGTAATCTGGTCAAGAGGTCACCCGCAGGCTTGCAGCTCCAATCTTCCGATTTCCTTTCTGCCCCTCTTCTTCTTCGATCTCGTTTGATCGCGTGGCTCCAGATCCGGGCTGCGCTAAACTAGGCGCTATCAGATCCATAGTGTGGTGGATAATGATGGTAGATATTGCAATCACGGGCTGGTTTGCTGGGGAGAAATACGGTTTGTACTCCGTACGGAGTACGAGAAAAGTTACCAATACTTAGACTGCGCCTCAGTCCCTTGAGGCCTCCACTTGCAGTTAGTGTTGCTGCAACTCGTGTGGAACAATTTTCCAGACTCCATTGAAACAGTCTCCTCGGCTCCTAGACAGATCTGCACCAATTGAAATGATGGACGGTTATAAAAATCCTGGTAGGGTGAGATGAGGCATCGTCTCAGCCTCTCAGGTCAGAGGCATTGCTCAATGGCACTTGGGCCACGGGCAAAGATGGGCAAAAAAATGAGGCGTGCTTTCGGATACTTGGCTCGCTAAGTGTCTTTTCGAAGTGTGACGTCAAGAGCGAGCTGAAGAGACAATGGTCACTGCCAGGTACCCTCTCCTTGGGACGTCAACGGAGTCTACAGGATGGATGTGGAAGATCCAATTTCCATACATAACGCAGAAAACAATACTTTCGTCAGACTGACGGCAATTGAGAGCCAACAAATAGAGTTGTAGTGGCAAGGTTAGTCACCGCAGTTGATGGTGCTGCAATACTGGTTGACCTCCTCGCGTCGATAGGCTGCGGGCTGGGATCTTCCAGGCACCGGATGATTTACTGTACAACCTAGTGAGATACCAACCAGCCCACTATCTGATTGAGATGCCAGTCTCGTATTTGGGCTCTGCTTTTAATGCTGCTACCCTGGATCGCCGTGGGCCTTCTGTACGACAACGTTGAAGGCTGGTCAAAACTCCTTTACCCCTTTTGAGATGGTCGGCACGCTAGACGTCAATCAATCTTTCTCCCCGATCAGCCCGTTTTAGGCCCACTTCAGGCAAAGTGACGAAAGGCCATTGAAAGGAAGGTTTAGTGTGATTTCCAGACCCTCACCGAAGGGATTGGAATTTGAAAGTGAAACTGGCACCTTTTTTGATGGACTGCTCACTTCTGGTAGTATCAGACCCACCTTGGCCCTCTTCCAATTGCCCATTCTTCTTTTACCTCCGGTTTCTGATCACCTGTCTGTTTCCTCCTGACCCAGCTTACTCTAGATTTTCAGTCAGGTAAAGCGTCGTATCAAATACACCGCATCTTCATGCTCTCTATTCCCCCTTTCCTTCTGGCTCCAAACAAGGCCTTTTTTCCACGCTCGCTTCCTTTGTTTGCTCATGATTTGCGCTGCTTGCAGACTGGAAAATCCAGGATGATTAATTAATCGAACCAGAGGTCACAAGCACGCCGCCAGGGCAATTTGTTTGTCCTCCTGTGGACTGTCCCTTTATGACAGAATCCCGATGACACCTCTTATACACTGGAGGAGATCCCGTTTGCTACATGGCTTCAATGAAAAATATGATAGTCACAAAATACTCCTCATTTTTGCTGGGCTTGACCTCTGCCCCTTGTGGAGGCGTCGGAATGAATCTCAGCTCCCTTTTTTCCGTTTCCTCTATGAAGTTGGGGTGTGGAACGGGCTGCGAAGTGGGTTGGCGCTGTTAGATCTATCATCTCACTGGAGTCGCACTAAAACCAGACTTCTGGAAAGCCGATCGTCCTTACAGCCCATGTTAGCGCGCTTCTAAGTACTCACCTTTACTCTTCCCCGGAGCCGGGACTCAGGGCCGCTGGGTCTACCGGTCAATCTGTGGCGGCTCCAAAACCCATTGGCCTGCCCCTCTTCCTGCTTCGTGATGCTCTTATTTTCTCTTTCTTTTGCTCCCTTCCCGCCCTTTCTTACTCATCCCAGGTGACCTGACAGCGGCCGGGGTTGATTAATGATTGACTCGTTCCCACGACAGATCCCACCCACGCCGACTGTAATCCAAATACATCCCCCTACCGTAACTCGTAAAATCCCTGACATCAATTCTACACGTACGCAGGCCCCGTCCGCATCCGGGTAATCGGGCTGCCTCTCCCCCATCCCCAAACGCACCGGCAACACGTCGTGCCACTAAGCTGTATGTGTATTTTGATTTGCACCGATACCCGGGAGTACCTGAGGGTACCTGGCCAACAACCTTCAGGGCGCTGGACTCTGACTTATACCCAACGCCAACCGACCTCCGAAGCTGAACTCATTGAAATGACCTATGGATGGCGTGGATGCTTGGTCCATTTCTATCCTGTCGTCAATCACTATTGGCTCCACCCCTTTTCAGTATCCATTTCTCTCTCAGAGTCTCGTCTGGGATTTTTTCCTGAATAATTAATCTTTTTTTTTTCCCAGAATTATTTTCCCTGTTCCCCATCTGTCGTACCCCATTATTGCTTGGTGGGTTTCTAGGTAGCCAGTCGGGTTACCCCGATTCCATCTCTCGTTCTCTTTCTCTCCCCACCCGGCCCAGTCTATCTGAAAACGTCCAAGAAATGAAAATGAATTTTTATTTTATTTTATTTTTTAAAAAAAAAGGTTCCAGTCAGTCGAGGTCAGAAAAACAGACATGAAGAAACAAAAGATGTGGATCCTCGATATCCTTCCTCAACTGTTTGCTGCCGACTGCATCCTGCATCCTGGGCTTTGTACAGCTGTAACCGAAATGGGCTCCATCGTCCTCCCATACACATATGGAACCATCGACTAGAGTCTGCTCAGGCATCTTCATTTAATAATTCCCCTTCCCGTCCTGGTTTGACATCCTCTTCCCATCATCCTCCTTCCTCAGCTTCGTCCTCCATCCTTCGACACTTTGACCTCCTACTTATATTCCTTCCTACCTACTAGACCTACTACTTGCCTTCCCCTTCCATCTCAGTGCTCGACTCCCTTCTTATACACTCTACACTTACTGTCCCTATCGACTCGGCCTCATTTCAGCCTTCTCAACTCCAGTAGCTCGGTTGTCACTCTCAGCTCGGAGTCTTTCTTCTCCCGATTGGGTCCCAATTAAGTTTTTTTTCCTGGCTGGCTTCCCTTGCAGTCGTCATACGGTCTAGCAGATTTCGGCCAAACATCAATTGGGAGATTAGGACACGAAAAGAAGCAAAAGTCGTACTGCCTTCTTCAAACCAGCTTGGGCTAGGGGAAGAAATGCCGACTGCCCCTTGACAAAAAGTCCTTCGGTGCAACGATCATTCCTCCCTTCTATATCAGTGGAGCATTTGGAGACAAACGACACATTCCTACCGGCCGACTTCTACTCTCGCTTGCCACTTTCTAGCAAGGAGGGAACAGCAGTACTTTTCTTCGCCTTTGATCCACCAGTTGCCGAAGTCTTTCGGTTCTCACCGCAAGCACTATGTTCAAACGCCTGTCATTTCTTAAAAGCCGGCGACATGAGGAACGTGGTGATTGGTCGGCGTTTCCTATACGTCAACTTTTTGTGCTAGGTGAGTAGGACGATGCTTTCTGCAGGTTGCTTTGCGCCCAATCCACCCGATAGGGTTCAGTGTCTGGCTGGAGCTTATTAGGATTCCCCCCC